>JASUUG010001058.1:0-64192 GCA_030449905.1 Luvunga scandens | reverse complement strand
AATCCCTCACTTCCCCGGAAACGCGAAAGTTGGCCAAGATCCGTGAGCTACAGCACACGGCCTTGGCCGCGGGGTGGCTGCGTTCCATGGCCTTGGCCGCGGGCTGGCTGCGTGCATAGGCCTTCGCCGCGGGCTGGCTGGGTGCCATGGCCTTGGCCGTGCGCTGGCTGGGTGCCATGGCCCTTTCCGCGGGGTGGACGCGTGCCTTGGCCTTGGCCACGGGGTGGCTGCGTGCCTCGGCCTCGGCCTAGGCCGCGGGCTGGCTCCGTCCCTTGCTCGAAATGCAGCACATGCTCGCGACCAAGGCAGGTCGCACACTCTCACGCACACACAACACATACTCCGGCCGCGTTCCCGAGGCAAGGAGAGGGAGCTCGAGTGTGGCCCTGTGCCTTGGCATTGGCCGCGGGGTGGCTGCGTGGCTTGGCCTTGGCCGCGGGCGAGCATTTGGCCAAAATGTGAGCACACGATCCTCGCTGTTTCTTCGTATTATTGGACCAAAAACTGAGATCCACACCTACCTTCCACTTCTTTGTCCGGTTTTGCCTGAATCGGATGAGTTGGCCCACCCGTTTGGGCACCCGTTCGCTGCCGGTAAGATGGCCGTAAAACGAGTTTCGGAGCTCGGAATTGGATTCCGTTTTCTCCCGAACCCGACGACGCCAGCCCAAAATCCCATGCTGCCCCCGTAACGCGAAATTTGGCCACAATCCGTGCGCTATAGCTCACGGATTTTGGCCTTTTCCGGGGGAAAAATGGGCGCAGGGCCTCCCGCATTATTTTCACCATTTCTTTGAGCCGAAAACAGTACTTGCGCAGTGAGGAGGCCCCGGCCCACTTCTACCACAATCGGAACAATTCGCGGGCACGTTTCGTCCCCTTTTCGCACCGCCGCACCCTTGGTAAATCGGCCGTAAAACGAGGTTCGGACCTCGAAATCGACTCCCCTCTTTTCCAACGCTGGACTATCGAACGTATCTAATGCATCACCCCAAAATCCCGCACCGCCCCGGAAACGCGAAAGTTGGCCAAGATCCGTGAGCTACAGCACACGGCCTTGGCCTTGGCCGCAGGGTGGCTGTTTGCCATGGTCTTGGCCTTGGCCTTGGGGTGGCTGCGTGCCAAGGCCTTGGCCGCGGGATAGCTGTGTGACTAGGTCTTGGCCGCGGGCTGGCTGGGTGCCATGGCCTTGGCCGCGGGCTGGCTGGGTGCCATGGCCTTGGCCCCGGGCTGGCTGGGTGCCATGGCCTTGGCCCCGGGGTGGACGCATGCCTTGGCCTTGGCCACGGGGTGGCTGCGCGCCTCGGCCTTGGCCTTGGCCGCGGGCTGGCTCCGTGCCTTGCTCGAAATGCAGCACATGCTCGCGACCAAGGCAGGTTGCACACTCTCACGCACACACAACACACACTCCGGCCGCGCTCCCGAGGCAAGGATAGGGAGCTCGAGCGTGGCCCTGTGCCTTGGCGTTGGCCGCGGGGTGGCTGCGTGGCTTGGCCTTGGCCGCGGGCGAGCGTTTGGCCAAAACGTGAGCACAAGGTCCTCGCCGTTTCTTCGAATTCTTGGACCAAAAACTGAGATCCACACCTACCTTCCACTTCTTTCTCCGGTTTTGCCTGGATCGAACGAGTTGTCCCACCCGTTTGGGCACCCGTTCGCTGCCGGTAAGATGGCCGTAAAACGAGTTTCGGAGCTCGGAATTGGATTCCGTTTTCTCCCGAACCCGACGACGCCAGCCCAAAATCCCATGCTGCCCCCGTAACGCGAAATTTGGCCACAATCCGTGCGCTATACCTCACGGATTTTGGCCTTTTCCGGGGGAAAAATGGGCGCAGGGCCTCCCGCATTATTTTCACCATTTCTTTGAGCCGAAAACAGTACTTGTGCAGTGAGGAGGCCCCGGCCCACTTCTACCACAATCGGAACAATTCGCGGGCACGTTTCGTCCCCTTTTCGCACCGCCGCACCCTTGGTAAATCGGCCGTAAAACGAGGTTCGGACCTCGAAATCGACTCCCCTCTTTTCCAACGCTGGACTATCGAACGTATCTAATGCATCACCCCAAAATCCCGCACCGCCCCGGAAACGCGAAAGTTGGCCAAGATCCGTGAGCTACAGCACACGGCCTTGGCCTTGGCCGCAGGGTGGCTGTTTGCCATGGTCTTGGCCTTGGCCTTGGGGTGGCTGCGTGCCAAGGCCTTGGCCGCGGGATAGCTGTGTGACTAGGTCTTGGCCGCGGGCTGGCTGGGTGCCATGGCCTTGGCCGCGGGCTGGCTGGGTGCCATGGCCTTGGCCCCGGGCTGGCTGGGTGCCATGGCCTTGGCCCCGGGGTGGACGCATGCCTTGGCCTTGGCCACGGGTGGCTGCGCCAAGCCTTGGCCTCGGCCTTGGCCTTGGCCGCGGGCTGGCTCCGTGCCTTGCTCGAAATGCAGCACATGCTCGCGACCAAGGCAGGTTGCACACTCTCACGCACACACAACACACACTCCGGCCGCGCTCCCGAGGCAAGGATAGGGAGCTCGAGCGTGGCCCTGTGCCTTGGCGTTGGCTGCGGGGTGGCTGCGTGGCTTGGCCTTGGCCGCGGGCGAGCGTTTGGCCAAAACGTGAGCACAAGGTCCTCGCCGTTTCTTCGAATTCTTGGACCAAAAACTGAGATCCACACCTACCTTCCACTTCTTTCTCCGGTTTTGCCTGGATCGAACGAGTTGTCCCACCCGTTTGGGCACCCGTTCGCTGCCGGTAAGATGGCCGTAAAACGAGTTTCGGAGCTCGGAATTGGATTCCGTTTTCTCCCGAACCCGACGACGCCAGCCCAAAATCCCATGCTGCCCCCGTAACGCGAAATTTGGCCACAATCCGTGCGCTATACCTCACGGATTTTGGCCTTTTCCGGGGGAAAAATGGGCGCAGGGCCTCCCGCATTATTTTCACCATTTCTTTGAGCCGAAAACAGTACTTGTGCAGTGAGGAGGCCCCGGCCCACTTCTACCACAATCGGAACAATTCGCGGGCACGTTTCGTCCCCTTTTCGCACCGCCGCACCCTTGGTAAATCGGCCGTAAAACGAGGTTCGGACCTCGAAATCGACTCCCCTCTTTTCCAACGCTGGACTATCGAACGTATCTAATGCATCACCCCAAAATCCCGCACCGCCCCGGAAACGCGAAAGTTGGCCAAGATCCGTGAGCTACAGCACACGGCCTTGGCCTTGGCCGCAGGGTGGCTGTTTGCCATGGTCTTGGCCTTGGCCTTGGGGTGGCTGCGTGCCAAGGCCTGGGCCTTCCCCGGGATAGCTGTGTGACTAGGTCTTGGCCGCGGGCTGGCTGGGTGCCATGGCCTTGGCCGCGGGCTGGCTGGGTGCCATGGCCTTGGCCCCGGGCTGGCTGGGTGCCATGGCCTTGGCCCCGGGGTGGACGCATGCCTTGGCCTTGGCCACGGGGTGGCTGCGCGCCTCGGCCTTGGCCTTGGCCGCGGGCTGGCTCCGTGCCTTGCTCGAAATGCAGCACATGCTCGCGACCAAGGCAGGTTGCACACTCTCACGCACACACAACACACACTCCGGCCGCGCTCCCGAGGCAAGGATAGGGAGCTCGAGCGTGGCCCTGTGCCTTGGCGTTGGCCGCGGGGTGGCTGCGTGGCTTGGCCTTGGCCGCGGGCGAGCGTTTGGCCAAAACGTGAGCACAAGGTCCTCGCCGTTTCTTCGAATTCTTGGACCAAAAACTGAGATCCACACCTACCTTCCACTTCTTTCTCCGGTTTTGCCTGGATCGAACGAGTTGTCCCACCCGTTTGGGCACTCGTTCGCTGCCGGTAAGATGGCCGTAAAACGGGTTTCGTGCTCGGAATTGGATTCCGTTTTCTCCCGCCACCGACTCCCACCAAAACCGACGACGCCAGCACAAAATCCCACACCGCCCCCGAAACACGAAATTTGGCCACAATCCGTGTGCTATAGCTCACGGATTTTGGCCTTTTTTGGCGGAAAAATGGGCGCAGGGCCTCCCGCATTCTTTTTTGCCATTTCTTCGAGCGGAAAGCAGTACTTGCGCCGTGAGGAGGCCCCCGGCCCAGTTCTACCACAATCGGACCAATTTGAGGGCACGTTTCGTCCCCTTTTCGCACCCCCGCACACTCGTTAAATCGGCCGTAAAACGAGGTTCGGACCTCGAAATCGACTCCCCTCTTTTCCAACGCTCGACTGTCGCACGTATCGAATGCATCACCCCAAAATCCCGCACCGCCCCGGAAACGCGAAAGTTGGCCAAGATCCGTGAGCTACAGTGCACGGCCTTGGGCTTGGCCGAGGGGTGGAGCGTGCCTTGGCCTTGGCCGCGGACTGGCTGGGTACCATGGCCTTGGCCGCGGGCTGGCTGGATGCCATGGCCTTGGCCGCGGGGTGGACGCGTGCCTTGGCCTTGGCCACGGGGTGGCTGCGTGCCTCGGCCTTGGCCTTGGCCGCGTGCTGGCTCCGTGCCTTGCTCGAAATACAGCACATGCTCGCGACCAAGGCAGGTCGCACACTCTCACGCACACACAACACACACTCGGGCCACGCTCCCGAGGCAAGGATAGGGAGCTCTAGCGTGGCCCTGTGCCTTGGCGTTGGCCGCGGGGTGGCTGCGTGGCTTGGCCCTGGCCGCGGGCGAGCATTTGGCCAAAATGTGAGCACACGGTCCTCGCCGTTTCTTCGTATTCTTGGACCAAAAACTGAGATCCACACCTACCTTCCACTTCATTCTCCGGTTTTGCCTGAATCGGACGAGTGGGCCCACCCGTTTGGGCACCCGTTCGCTGTCGGTAAGATGGCCGTAAAACGAGTTTCGGAGCTCGGAATTGGATTCCGTTTTCTCCCGCCGCCGACTCCCATCAAACCCGACGACGCCAGCCCAAAATCCCACGCCGCCCCCGAAACGCGAAATTTGGCCACAATCCCTGTGCTATAGCTTACGGATTTTTGCCTTTTCTGGCGGAAAAATGGGCGCAGGGCCTCCCGCATTACTTTTGTCATTTCTTCGAGCGGAAAGCAGTACTTGCGCCGTGAGGAGGCCCCCAGCCCAGTTCTACCACAATCGGACCAATTCGATGGCACGTTTCGTCCCCTTTTCGCACCCTCGCACCCTTGGTAAATCGGCCGTAAAACGAGGTTCAGACCTCGAAATCGACTCCCCTCTTTTCCCACGCTCGACTGTCACACGTATCTAATGCAACACCCCAAAATCCCGCACCGCCCCGGAAACGCGAAAGTTGGCCAAGATCCGTGAGCTACAGCACACGGCCTTGGCCTTGGCCGCAGGGTGGCTGTTTGCCATGGTCTTGGCCTTGGCCTTGGGGTGGCTGCGTGCCAAGGCCTTGGCCGCGGGATAGCTGTGTGACTAGGTCTTGGCCGCGGGCTGGCTGGGTGCCATGGCCTTGGCCGCGGGCTGGCTGGTTGCCATGGCCTTGGCCCCGGGCTGGCTGGGTGCAGCCACCCCGCGGCCAAGGCATAGGCCGTGTGCTGCAGCTCACGGATCTTGGCCAACTTTCGCGTTTCCGGGGCGGTGCGGGATTTTGGGGTGATGCATTAGATACGTGCGACAGTCGAGCGTTGGAAAAGAGGGGAGTCGATTTCGAGGTCCGAACCTCGTTTTACGGCCGATTTACCGAGGGTACGGGGGTGCGAAAAGGGGATGAAACGTGCCCGCGAATTGGTCCGATTATGGTAGAACTGGGCCGGGGGCCTCCTCACGGCGCAAGTACTGTTTTCCGCTCGAAGAAATGGCGAAAATAATGCGGGAGGCCCTGCCCCCATTTTTCCCCCGGAAAAGGCCAAAATCCGTGAGCTATAGCGCACGGATTGTGGCCAAATTTCGCGTTTCGGTGGCGGCGCGGGATTTTGGGCTGGTGTGCTTGGGTTTTGGTGGGAGTCGGTGTCTGGAGAAAACAGAATCCAATTCCGTGCTCTGAAACTCTTTTTACGGCCATCTTACCGCCAGCGAACGGGTGCCCAAACGGGTGGGCCAAATCGTCCGATTCAGGCAAAACCGGAGAAAGAAGTGGAAGGTAGGTGTGGATCTCAGTTTTTGGTCAAACAATACCAAGAAACGGCGAGGACCGTGTGCTAACATTTTGGCCAAATGCTCGCCCGCGGCCAAGGCCAAGCCATGCAGCCACCCCGCGGCCGATGCCAAGGCACAGGGCCACGCTCGGGCTCCCTATCCTTGCCTCGGGAGCGCGGCCGGAGTGTGTGTTGTGTGTGCGTGAGAGTGTGCGACCTGCCTTGGTCGCGAGCACATGCTAGATTTTGAGAAACGCACGTAGCCAGCCCGCGGCCAAGGCCAAGGCCGAGGCACGCAGCCACCCCGTGGCCAAGGCTGAGGCACGCAGCCACCCCGTGGCCAAGGCCTAGGCACGCGACCACCCCGCGGCCAAGGCCTAGGCACGCAGCCACCCCGCGGCCAAGGCCTTGGCACACAGCCACCCGGTGGCCAAGGCCAAGGCCATGGCATCCAGCCACCCCGCGGCCAAGGCCTAGGCACGCAGACACCCCGCATCGAAGGCAAGGCCGTGTGCTGTCGCTCACGGATCTTGGCCAACTTTCGCGTTTTCGGGGCGGTGCGGGTTTGTGGGGTGATGCATTAGATACGTGCGACAGTCCAACATCGGAAAAGAGGGAAGTTAATTTCGAGGTCCGAACCTCATTTTACGGCCGATTTACCAAGGGTGCGGGGGTGCGAAAAGGGGATGAAACGTGCCCTCGAATTGGTCCGATTGTGCTAGAACTGGGCCGGGGGACTCCTCATGGCGCAAGTACTGCTTTCTGCTCGAAGAAATGGCAAAAATAATGCGGGAGGCCCTGCGCCCATTTTTCCGCCAGAAAGGCCAAAATCCGTGAGCTATAGCACACGGATTGTGGCCAAATTTCGCGTTTCGGGGGCGCCATGCGATTTTGGGCTGGGGTCGTCGGGTTTGGTGGGAGTCGGTGGCGGGAGAAAACGGGATCCAATTCCAAGCTCCGAAACTCGTTTTACAGCCATTTTACCGCCAGAGAACAGGTGCCCAAATGGGTGGGTCAACTCGTCGGATTTAGGCAAAACCGGAGAAAGAAGTGGAAGGTATGTGTGGATCTCAGTTTTTGGTCCAAGAATACGAAGCAACGGCGAGGACCGTGTGCTCACATTTTGACCAAATGGTCGCCCGCGGCCACCCCGCGGCCAAGGCCAAGACAGAGGGCCATGCTCGAGCTCCCTATCCATGCCCCGGGAGCGCGGTCCAAGTGTGTGTTGTGTGTGTGTGAGAGTGTGCGACATGCCTTGGTCGCGAGCATGTGCTGCATTTCGAGCAAGGCACGCAGCCAGCCCGCGGCCAAAGCCAAGGCCATGGCACCCAGCCACCCCGTGGCCAAGGCCTAGGCACGCTGCCACCCCGCTGCCAAGGCCGTGTGCTGTAGCTCACGGACCTTGGCCAACTTTCGCGTTTCCGGGGCGGGGCGGGATTTTGGGGTGATGCATTAGATACTTGCGACAGCGAACGTCGGAGAAGACGGGAGTCGATTCCGAGGTCCGAACCTCGTTTTACGGCCGATTTACCTAACGTGCGGGGGTGCGAAAAGGGGACAAAACATTCCCGCGAATTGGTCCGGTTGTGGTAGAACTGGGCAGGGGGCCTCCTCACGGTGCTAGTACTGTTTTCCTCTGGAAGAAAAGGCGAAAATAATGCGGGAGGCCCCGCGCCCATTTTTCCGCCCGGAAAGGCCCAAATCCGTGAGCTATAGCACACGGATTGCGGCCAAATTTCACGTTTCGGGGGCGGCGTGGGATTTTTGCCGGGCGTGATCGGGTTTGGTGGGAGTCGGTGGCGGGAGAAAACGGAATCCAATTCCGAGCTCCGAAACTCCTTTTACGGCCATTTTACCGCCAGAGAACGGGTGCCCAAACGGGTGGGCCAACTCATCCGATTCAGGCAAAACCGGCGAAAGAAGTGGAAGGTAGGTGTGGATCTCAGTTTTTGGTCCAAGAATACGAAGCAACGGCGAGGACCGTGTGCTCACATTTTGGCCAAATGCTCGCCCGCGGCCAAGGCACGCGGCCACCCCGCGGCCAAGGCCGTGTGCTGTAGCTCACGGACCTTGGCCAACTTTCGCGTTTCCGGGGCGGGGGAGGATTTTGGGGTGATGCATTAGATACATGCGACAGTTGAACGTCGGAGAAGACGGGAGTCGATTCCGAGGTCCGAACCTCGTTTTACGTCTGATTTACCGAACGTGCGGGGGTGCGAAAAGGGAACGAAACGTGCCCGCGAATTGGTCCGGTTGTGGTAGAACTGGGCCGGGGCCCTCCTCACGGTGCTAGTACTGTTTTCCACTCGAAGAAATGGCGAAAATAATGGGGGAGGCCCTGCGCCCATTTTTCCGCCCGAAAAGGCCAAAATCCATGAGCTATAGCACACGGAAAGCGGCCAAATTTCGCGTTTCGGGGGCTGCGTGGGATTTTTGGCTGGGGTGGTCGGGTTTGGTGGGAGTCGGTGGCGGGAGAAAATGGAATCCAATTCCGAGCTCCGAAACTCGTTTTACGGCCATTTTACTGCCAGAGAACGGGTGCCCAAACGGGTGGGCCGACTCGTCGGATTCAGGCAAAACCGGAGAAAGAAGTGGAAGGTAGGTGTGGATCTCAGTTTTTGGTCCAAGAATACGAAGCAACGGCGAGGACCGTGTGCTCACATTTTGGCAAAATGCTCGGCCGCGGCCAAGGCACGCGGCCACCCCGCGGCCAAGGCCAAGACAGAGGGCCATGCTCGAGCTCCCTATCCATGCCCCGGGAGCGCGGTCCAAGTGTGTGTTGTGTGTGTGTGAGAGTGTGCGACGTGCCTTGGTCGCGAGCATGTGCTGCATTTAGAGCAAGGCACGCAGCCAGCCCGCGGCCAAAGCCAAGGCCATGGCACCCAGCCACCCCGTGGCCAAGGCCTAGGCACGCTGCCACCCCGCTGCCAAGGCCGTGTGCTGTAGCTCACGGACCTTGGCCAACTTTCGCGTTTCCGGGGCGGGGCGGGATTTTGGGGTGATGCATTAGATACTTGCGACAGCGAACGTCGGAGAAGACGGGAGTCGATTCCGAGGTCCGAACCTCGTTTTACGGCCGATTTACCTAACGTGCGGGGGTGCGAAAAGGGGACGAAACATTCCCGCGAATTGGTCCGGTTGTGGTAGAACTGGGCAGGGGGCCTCCTCACGGTGCTAGTACTGTTTTCCTCTGGAAGAAAAGGCGAAAATAATGCGGGAGGCCCCGCGCCCATTTTTCCGCCCGAAAAGGCCCAAATCCGTGAGCTATAGCACACGGATTGCGGCCAAATTTCGCGTTTCGGGGGCGGCGTGGGATTTTTGCCGGGCGTGATCGGGTTTGGTGGGAGTCGGTGGCGGGAGAAAACGGAATCCAATTCCGAGCTCCGAAACTCCTTTTACGGCCATTTTACCGCCAGAGAACGGGTGCCCAAACGGGTGGGCCAACTCATCCGATTCAGGCAAAACCGGCGAAAGAAGTGGAAGGTAGGTGTGGATCTCAGTTTTTGGTCCAAGAATACGAAGCAACGGCGAGGACCGTGTGCTCACATTTTGGCCAAATGCTCGCCCGCGGCCAAGGCACGCGGCCACCCCGCGGCCAAGGCCAAGGCATAGGGCCACGCTCGAGCTCCCTATCCTTACCCCAGGAGCGCGGCCGAAGTGTGTATTGTGTGTGCGTGAGAGTGTATGACGTGCCTTGCTCCCGAGAATGTGCTGCATTTCGAGCATGGCACGCAGCCACCCCGCGGCCAAGGCCAAGGCCATGGCACCCAGCCACCCCGCGGCCAAGCTAGGCCAAGGCCGTGTGCTGTAGCTCACGGATCTTGGCCAACTTTCGCGTTTCCGGGGCGGGGCAGGATTTTGTGGTGATGCATTAGATATGTGTGACAGTCGAACGTCGGAGAAGTCGGGAGTCGATTCCGAGGTCCGAACCTCATTTTACGTCTAATTTAATGAACGTGCGGGGTTGAGAAAAGGGAATGAAACGTGCCCGCGAATTGGTCCGGTTGTGGTAGAACTGAGCCGGGGGCCTCCTCACGATGCTAGTACTGTTTTCCTCTCGAAGAAATGGCGAAAATAATGCGGGAGGCCCTGCGCCCACTTTTCCGCCCGAAAGGCCAAAATCCGTGAGTGCGGTCCAAGTTTGTGTTGTGTGTGTGCGAGAGTGTGCGACGTGCCTTGGTCGCGAGCATGTGCTGCATTTCGAGCAAGGCTCGCAGCCAGCCCGCGGCCAAAGCCAAGGCACGCAGCCACCCCGCGGCCAAAGCCAAGGCCATGGCATCCAGCCACCCCGCGGCGAAGGTCTAGGCACGCAGCCACCCCGCGCCCAAGGCCTAGGCACGCATCCACCCCGCGGCCATGGCCTAGGCACGCAGCCACCCCGCGGCCATGGCCTAGGCACGCAGCCAGCCCGCGGCCTAGGCCGTGTGCGGTAGCTCACGGATCTTGGCCACCTTTCGCATTTTTCCACCCGAAAAGGCCAAAATCCGTGAGCTATAGCACACGGAAAGCGGCCAAATTTCGCGTTTCGTGGGCGGCGTGGGATTTTTGGCTGGCGTGGTATGGTTTGGTGGGAGTTGGTGGCGGGAGAAAATGGAATCCAATTCCGAGCTCCGAAACTCGTTTTACGGCCATTTTACTGCCAGAGAACGGGTACCCAAACGGGTGGGCCAACTCGTCGGATTCAGGCAAAACCGGAGAAAGAAGTGGAAGGTAGGTGTGGATCTCAGTTTTTGGTCCAAGAATACGAAGCAACGGCGAGGACCGTGTGCTCACATTTTGGCAAAATGCTCGGCCGCAGCCAAGGCCAAGGCCAAGGCCAGCGGCCACCCCGCGGCCAAGGCCAAGGCAGAGGGCCACGCTCGAGCTTGCTATCCATGCCCGGGATTTCTGTGTGTTGTGTGTGTGTGAGTGTGCGACGTGCCTTGGTCGCGAGCATGTGCTGCATTTCAAGCAAGGCACGCAGCCAGCCCGCATGCCAAAGCCAAGGCACGCAGCCACCCCGCGGCCAAAGTCATGGCCATGGCACCCAGCCACCCCGCGGCCAAGGCCTAGGCACTCTGCCACCCCGCTGCCAAGGCCGTGTGCTGTAGCTCACGGATCTTGGCCACCTTTCGCGTTTCCGGGGCGGGGCGGGATTTTGGGGTGATGCATTAGATACCCGACAGCGAACGTCAGAGAAGAAGTCGATTCCGACGTCGAACCTCGTTTTTAGGTTTACCGACGTCGGGGCGAAAAGGGGAAGAAACGTCGAAGAAAGAATTGTCTCCTCCGACGCAACCTTGTACTGTTTTCCTCACGGATCTAATGCATCAACCCAAAATCCCCGCGCCCCCGCCCGAAACGCAAAAATCCATGAGCTATAGATCACGGAGCTGCAGCACTGTTTTTTACTGATCTTTGGTGGAGAACGGGTCCCAAACGGGTTGCCCAAACTCGTTTTACGATTTTACAGGCAAAACCGGAGAAAAGAAGTGGAAGGTAGGTGTGGATCTCAGTTTTTGGTTCAAGAATACGAAAATACGGCGAGGACCGTGCGCTCACATTTTGGCCAAATGCTCGCCCGGGCCAAGGCCAAGGCACGAATGCCACCCGCGCTAAGGCCAAGGCACAGGCCACGGTCGAGCTCCCTATCCTTGCCAAGTTTGCGGGCCCAAGTTGTGTGTGTGTGCGCGAGAGTGTTTACGTGCCTTGGTTGTGAGCATGTGCTGCATTTTGAGCAAGGCACGCCAGCCAGCCCCAAGGCCAAGGCCAAAGGCCAAGGCCATGGCACGCAGCCACAAGTGGAAGGCCAAGGCCATTGCACCCAGCCACCCCGCGGCCAAGCCAAGGTGCGCAGCCACGCCCGCGGCCAAGGCCAAGGCACATTCTGCCATGGCACCCAGCCGCCCTGCCACGCCGCTGCCAAGGCCTAGGCACGCAGTAGCTCACGGATCCACAGCGGCCAAGGCCAAGGCACGCAGCCGGTCGGAGCTCCATGGCCCTATTTTACGGCAACATGCGGGAGCCACCCGTTTGATCCATGGTCTGTGGCACGCAAATGCCACCCCTGGCTATAGCCTTGGGCACGTGAGCCCGCGGCCAAGGCCATGGCAAAACGGCCAGCCACCCCATTTTACCGCGGCCAAGGCCTTGCACGCAGCCACCCCGCAAGGCCAAGGCCATGGCACCCTGCCACGCCGCTGTGAAGGCCAAGGCCAAGGCACGCAGCCACCCTGCGGCCAAGGCCTAGGCACGCAGCCAGCCCACCCACGCCAAGGCCAAGGCCACGAGCATGTGCACCCAGGCCAAGCCCGCGCCAAGGCCAAGGCACCCAGCCACCCCGCCAAGGCCAAGGCCAAGCCACCCCGCAGCCACCCGTGGCCAAGGCCAAGGCCAGCCACCCGTGGCCATGGCACCCAGCCACGCCCTGCCAAGCCTAGGCACGCAGCCACCCCGCGCGACCAAGGCCGTGTGCTGTAGCTAACGGATCTTGGCCAACTTTCGCGTTTCCGGGGCGGGGCTGGATTTTGGGGTGATGCGTTAGATACGTGCGACAGTCGAACGTCGGAGAAGACGGGAGTCGATTCCCACATCCGAACCTCGTTTTACCTCTGATTTACCGAACGTGCGGGGGTGCGAAAAGGGGACGAAACGTGCCCGCGAATTGGTCCGCTTGTGGTAGAACTGGGCCAGGGGCCTCCTCACGGTGCTAGCACTGTTTTGCGATCGAGGAAATGTCGAAAATAATGCGGCAGGCCCAGCGCCCATTTTTCCGCCCGAAATGGCAAAAATCCGTGAGCTATAGCACACGGATTGCAGCCAAATTTCGTGTTTCGGGGGCGGCGTGGAATTTTTAGCTGGCGTGGTCGGGTTTTGTGGGAGTCGGTGGCAGGAGAAAACGGAATCCAATTCCGAGCTCCGAAACTCGTTTAACGGCCATTGTACCGCCAGAGAACGGGTTCCCAAACGGGGCCAACTCGTCCGATTCAGGCAAAACCGGAGAAAGAAGTGGAAGGTAGGTGTGGATCTCAGTTTTTTGTCCAAGAATACGAAGCAACGCCGAGGACCGTGTGCTCACATTTTGGCCAAATGCTCGCCCGCGGCCAAGGCCAAGCCACGCAGCCGCCCCCTATCCCAACGCCAACGCACAGGGCCACGCTCGAGCTCCCTATCCTTGCCTCGGGAGCGCGGCCGGAGTGTGTGTTGTGTGTGCGTGAGAGTGTGCGACGTGCCTTGGTCGCGAGCATATGCTGCATTTCGAGAAAGGCACGTAGCCAGCCCGCGGCCAAGGCCAAGGCCGAGGCACGCAGCCACCCCGTGGCCCGTGGCCAAGGCCTAGGCACGCGTCCACCCCGCGGCCAAGGCCATGGCACCCAGCCAGCCCGCGGCCAAGGCCTAGGCACGCAGCCACCCCGCGTCCAAGGCCAAAGCCGTGTGCTGTCGCTCACGGATCTTGGCCAACTTTCGCATGTCCAGGGCGGTGCGGCATTTTGGGGTGATGCATTAGATACGTGCGACAGTCGAACGTCGGAAAAGAGGGGAGTCGATTTCGAGGTCCGAACCTCGTTTTACAGCCGATTTACCGAGGGTGCGGAAGTGCAAAAAGGGGACGAAACGTGCCCTCGAATTGGTCCGATTGTGGTAGAACTTGGCCGGGAGGCTCCTCACGGCGTAAGTACTGCTTTCCGCTCGAAGAAATGGCAAAAATAATGCGGGAGGCCCTGCGCCCATTTTTCCGCCAGAAAAGGCCAAAATCCGTGACCTATAGCACCCGGATTGTGGCCAAATTTTGCGTTGCGGGGGCGTTGTGGGATTTTGGGCTGGCGGGGTCGGGTTTGGTTGGAGTCGCTGGCGGGAGAAAACGGAATCCAATTCCGAGCTCCGAAACTCGTTTTACGGCCATCTTACCGGCAGCGAACGGGTGCCCAAACGGGTGGGCCCAGTCGTCCGATTCAGGCAACACCGGAGAAAGAAGTGGAAGGTAGGTATGGATCTCAGTTTTTGGTCCAAGAATACGAAGAAACGGCGAGGACCGTGTGCTCACATTTTGGCCAAATGCTCGCCCGCGGCCAAGGCCAAGCCACGCAGCCACCCCGCGGCCAACGCCAAGGCACAGGGCCACGCTCGAGCTCCCTATCCTTGCCTAGGGAGCGCAGCCGGAGTGTGTGTTGTGTGTGCGTGAGAGTGTTCGACCTGCCTTGGTCGCGAGCATATGCTGCATTTCGAGAAAGGCACGTAGCCAGCCCGCGGCCAAGGCCAAGGCCGAGGCACGCAGCCACCCCGTGGCCAAGGCCTAGGCACGCGTCCACCCCGCGGCCAATGCCATGGCACCCAGCCAGCCCGCGCCCAAGGCCTAGGCACGCAGCCACCTCCCGGCCAAGGCTTTGGCACCCAGCCACCCCGCGGCCAAGGCCTAGGCACGCAGCCACCCCGCGTCCAAGGCCAAGGCCGTGTGCTGTCGCTCACGGATCTTGGCCAACTTTCGCATTTCCAGGGTGGTGCGGGATTTTGGGGTGATGCATTAGATACTTGCGACAGTCGATCTTCGGAAAAGAGGGGAGTCGATTTCGAGGTCCGAACCTCGTTTTACAGCCGATTTACCGAGGGTGCGGAAGTGCGAAAAGGGGACGAAACGTGCCCTCGAATTGGTCCGTTTGTGGTAGAACTGGGCCGGGGGCCTCCTCACGGCGCAAGTACTGCTTTCCGCTCGAAGAAAAGGCAAAAATAATGCGGGAGGCCCTGCGCCCATTTTTCCGCCAGAAAAGGCCAAAATCCGTGAGCTATAGCGCACGGATTGTGGCCAAATCTCGCGTTTTGGGGGCGGCGTGGGATTTTGGGATGGCGTCGTCGGGTTTGGTGGGAGTCGGTGGTGGGAGAAAACAGAATCCAATTCCGAGATCCGAAACTCGTTTTATGGCCATGTTACCGGCAGCGAACGGGTCCCTAAACGGGTGGGTCAACTCGTGCGCTTCAGGCAAAACCGGAGAAAGAAGTGGAAGGTAGGTTTGGATCTCAGTTTTTGGTCCAAGAATACGAAGAAACGGCGAGGACCGTGTGCTCACATTTTTGCCAAATGCTCGCCCGCGGCCAACGCCTAGGCACAGGGCCACGCTCGAGCTCCCTATCCTTGCCTCGGGAGCGAGGCCCGAGTGCGTGTTTGTGTGTGTGAGAGTGTGCGACCTGCCTTGGTCGCGAGCATGTGCTACATTTCGAGCAAGGCACGGAGCCAGCCCGCGGCCAAGGCCAAGGCCGAGGAACGCAGCCACCCCGTGGCCAAGGCCAAGGCACACGTCCACCCCTCGGCCAAGGCCATGGCACCCAGCCAGCCCGCGGCTAAGGCCTTGGCACACAGCCACCCGGTGGCCAAGGCCAAGGCCATGGCATGCAGCCACCCCGAGACCGAGGCCAAGGCCATGGCCCGCAGCCACCCCGCGGCCAAGGTCAAGGCCGTGTGCTGTCGCTCACGGATCTTGGCCAACTTTCGCGTTTCCGTGGCGATGCGGGATTTTGGGGTGATGCATTACATACGTGCGACAGTCGAACGCCGGAAAAGAGGGGAGTCAATTTCGAGGTCCGAACCTCGTTTTGCGGCCGATTTACCGAGGGTGCGGGGGTGCGAAAAGGGGACGAAACGTGGCCTCGAATTGGTCTTATTGTGGTAGAACTGGGCCGGGGGCCTCCTCACGGCACAAGTACTGCTTTCCGCTCGAAGAAATGGCAAAAATAATGCGGGAGGCCCTGCGCCCAATTTTCCGCCATAAAATGCCAAAATCCGTGAGCTATAGCACACGGATTGTGGCCAAATTTTGCGTTTCGGGGGCAGCGTGGGATTTTGGGCAGGCATCGTCGGGTTTGTTTGGAGTCGGTGGCGGGAGAAAACGGAATCCAATTCCGAGCTCCGAAACTCGTTTTACGGCCATCTTACCGGCAGCGAACGGGTGCCCAAACGGGTGGGCCAACTCGTCCGATTCAGGCAAAACCGGAGAAAGAAGTGGAAGGTAGGTGTGGATCTCAGTTTTTGGTCCAAGGATATGAGGAAACGGCGAGGACCGTGTGCTCACATTTTGGCCAAATGCTCACCCGCGGCGAACGCCAACGCACAGGGCCACACTCGAGCTCCCTTTCCTTGCCTCGGGAGCGCGGCCGGAGTGTGTGTTGTGTGTGCGTGACAGTGTGCGACCTGCCTTGGTCGCGAGCATGTGATGCATTTCGAGCAAGGCACGGAGCCAGCCCTTGGCCAAGGCCAAGGCCGAGGCACGCAGCCACCCCGTGGCCAAGGCCAAGGTAAGCGTCCACCCCGCGGCCAAGGCCATTGCACCCAGCCAGCCCGCGGCCAAGGCCATGGCACCCAGCCAGCCCGCGGCCAAGGCCTAGGCACGCAGCCAGCCTGCGGCCAAGGCCTTGGCACGCAGCCATCCCGAGGCCAAGGCCAAGGCCATGGCACACAGCCACCCCGCGGCCAAGGCGAAGGCCGTGTGCTGTAGCTCACAGATCTTGGCCAACTTTCGCGTTTCCAGGGCGGTGCGGGATTTTGGGGTGATGCATTAGATACGTGCGACAGTCGAGCGTTGGAAAAGAGGGGATTCGATTTCGTGGTCCGAAACTCATTTTACGGCCGATTTGCCAAGGGTGTGGGGGTGCGAAAAGGGGACGAAACATGCCCGCGAATTTGTCCGATTGTGGTAGAACTGGGCCGGGGGCCTCCTCACGGCGCAAGTACTGTTTTCCGCTCGAAGAAATGGCGAAAATAATGCGGGAGGCCCTGCGCCCATTTTTCCCCCGGGAAAGGCCAAAATCTGTGAGCTATAGCAGACGGATTGTTGCCAAATTTCGCGTTTCGGGGGCGGCGTGGGATTTTGGGCTGGCGTCGTCGGGTTTGGTGGGAGTCAGTGGCGGGAGAAAACGGAATGCAATTCGGAGCTCCGAAACTCGTTTTACGGCCATCTTACCGGCAGCGAACGGGTGCCCAAACGGGTGGGCCCATTCGTCCGATTCAGGCAAAACCGGAGTAAGAAGTGGAAGGTAGGTGTGGATCTCAGTTTTGGTCAAAGAATACGAAGAAACGGCGAGGACCGTGTGCTCACATTTTGGCCAAATGCTCGCCTGCGGCCAAGGCCAAGCCATGCAGCCACCCCTCGGCCAACGCCAAGGCACAGGGCCACGCTCGAGCTCCCTATCCTTGCCTCAGGAGCGCGGCCGGAGTGTGTGTTGTGTGTGCTTGAGAGTGTGCGACCTGCCTTGGTCCCGAGCATATGCTGCATTCCAAGGCCGAGGCACGCAGCCACCCCGTGGCCAAGGCCTAGGCACGCGTCCACCCCGCGGCCAAGGCCATGGCACCCAGCCAGCCCGCGGCCAAGACCTAGGCACGCAGCCACCCCGCGGCCAAGGCCTTGGCACACAGCCACCCGGTGGCCAAGGCCAAGGCCATGGCACCCAGCCACCCCGCTGCCAAGGCCTACGCACGCAGCCACCCCGCGGCCAAGGCCTAGGCACCCAGCCACCCCATGGCCAAGGCCAAGGCACGCGTCCACCCCCGCGGCCAAGGCCATGGCACACAGCCAGCCCGCGGCCAAGGCCATGGCACACAGCCACCCCGCGGCCAAGGCCAAGGCCGTGTGCTGTCGCTCAAGGATCTTCGCCAACTTTCGCGTTTCCGGGGCGGTGCGGGATTTTGGGGTGATGCATTAGATACGTGTGACAGTCAAACGTCGGAAAAGAGAGGAGTCGATTTCGAGGTCCGAACCTCATTTTACGGCCGATTTACCGAGTGTGCGTGGGTGCGAGAAGGGGACGAAAGGTGCCCTCGAATTGGTCCGATTGTGGTAGAACTGTGCCGGGGGCCTCCTCACGGCCCAAGTACTGCTTTCCGCTTGAAGAAATGGCAAAAATAATGCGGGATGCCCTGCGCCCATTTTTCCACCAGAAAAGGCCAAAATCCGTGAGCTATAGCACACGGATTGTGGCCAAATTTCGCGTTTCGGGGGCGGCGTGGGATTTTGGGCTGGCGTCGTCGGGTTTGGTGGTAGTCGGTGGCGGGAGAAAACGGAATCCAATTCCGAGCTCCGAAACTCGTTTTACGGCCATCTTACCGGCAGCGAACGGGTGGCCAAACGGGTGGGCCCACTCGTCCGATTCAGGCAAAACCGAAGAAAGAAGTGGAAGGTAGGTGTGGAACTCAGTTTTTGGTCCAAGAATACGAAGAAACGGCGAGGACCGTGTGCTCACATTTTGGCCAAATGCTCGCCCGCGGCCAAGGCCAAGCCATGCAGCCACCCTGCGGCCAACGCCAAGGCACAGGGCCACGCTCGAGCTCCCTATCCTTGCCTCGGGAGCGTGGCCGGAGTGTGTGCTGTGTGTGCGTGAGAGTGTGCGACCTGCCTTGGTCGCGAGCATATGCTGCATTTCGAGAAAGGCATGTAGCCAGCCCGTGGCCAAGGCCAAGGCCGAGGCACGCAGCCACCCCGTGGCCAAGGCCTAGGCACGCGTCCACCCCGCGGCCAAGGCCATGGTACCCAGCCAGCCCGCGGGCAAGGCCTATGCAAGCAGCCACCCCGCGGCCAAGGCCAAGGCCGAGTGCTGTCGCTCACGGATCTTGGCCAACTTTCGCGTTTCCGGGGCGGTGCGGAATTTTGCGGTGATGCATTAGATACGTGCGACAGTCGAACGTTGGAAAAGAGGGGAGTCAATTTCGAGGTCCGAACCTCGTTTTACGGCCGATTTACCAAGGGTGCGGGGGTGCTAAAAGGGGACGAAACGTGCCCTCGTTTTACGGCCGATTTACTGAGGGTGCGGGAGCGCCGCCGGAGTGTGTGTTGTGTCTGCGTGAGAGTGTGCGACCTGCCTTGGTCGTGAGCATGTGCTGCATTTCGAGCAAGGCACGGAGCCAGCCCCTGGCCAAGGCCAAGGCCGAGGCACGCAGCCACCCCGTGGCCAAGGCCAAGGCATGCGTCCACCCCGCGGCTAAGGCCTTGGCACACAGCCACCCGGTGGCCAAGGCCAAGGCCATGGCATGCAGCCACCCCGAGACCGAGGCCAAGGCCATGGCCCGCAGCCACCCCGCGGCCAAGGTCAAGGCCGTGTGCTGTCGCTCACGGATCTTGGCCAACTTTCGCTTTTTCATTGCGGTGCGGGATTTTGGGGTGATGCATTAGATACATGCGACAGTCGAACGTCGGAAAAGAGGGGAGTCGATTTCGAGGTCCGAACCTCGTTTTACGGGTGATTTACCGAGGGTGCAAGGGTGCGAAAAGGGGACGAAACGTGCCCGCGAATTGGTACGATTGTGGTAGAACTGGGCCGGGGGCCTCCTCACGGCGCAAGTACTGTTTTCCGCTCGAAGAAATGGCGGAAATAATGCGGGAGGCCCTGCGCCCATTTTTCCCCCGGAAAAGGCCAAAATCCGTGAGCTATAGGACACGGATTGCGGCCAAATTTCGCGTTTGAGGGACGGCGTGGGATTTTGGGCTGTCGTCGTCGGGCTTGGTGGGAGTCGGTGGCGGGAGAAAACGGAATCCAATTCCGAGCTCCGAAACTCGTTTTACGGCCATCTTACCGGCAGCGAACGGGTGCCCAAACGGGTGGGCCAACTCGTCCGATTCAGGCAAAACCGGAGAAAGAAGTGGAAGCTAGGTTTGGATCTCAGTTTTTGGTCCAAGAATACGAAGAAACGGCGACGACCGTGTGCTCACATTTTTGCCAAATGCTCGCCCGCGGCCAAGGCCAAGCCACGCAGCCACCCCGCGGCCAACGCCAAGGCACAGGGCCACGCTCGAGCTCCCTATCCTTTCCTCGGGACCACGGACGACGTGTGTGTTATGTGTGCGTGAGAGTGTGCGACCAGCCTTGGTCGCGAGCATGTCCTGCATTTCGAGCATGGCACGGAGCCAGCCCGCGGCCAAGGCCAAGGCCGAGTCACGCAGCCACCCCGTGGCCAAGGCCAAGGCACGCGTCCACCCCCGTGGCCAAGGCCATGGCACGTAGCCACCCCGCGGCCAAGGCCAAGGCCATGGCCCGCAGCCACCCCGCGGCCAATGCCAAGGCCGTGTGCAGTAGCTCCCGGATTATGGCCAACTTTCGCGTTTCCGGGGCGGTGCGGGATTTTGGGGTGATGCAATAGATACGTGCGACAGTCGAGCGTTGGAAAAGAGGGGAGTCGATTTCGAGGTCCGAACCTCGTTTTACGGCCGATTTACCGAGGGTGCGGGGGTGCGCAAAAGGGGACGAAACGTGCCCGCGAATTGGTCCGATTGTGGCAGAACTGGGCCTGGGGCCTCCTGACGGCGCAAGTACTGTTTTCCGCTCGTAGAAATGGCGAAAATAATGCGGGAGGCCCTGCGCCAATTTTTCCTCCGGAAAAGGCCAAAATCCGTGAGCTATAGCACACGGATTGTTGCCAAATTTCGCGTTTCGGGGGCGGCGTGGGATTTTGGGCTGCCGTGGTCGGGTTTGGTGGGAGTCGGTGGCGGGAGAAAACGGAATCCAATTCCGAGCTCCGAAACTCGTTTTACGGCCATCTTACCGGCAGCGAGCGGGTGCCCAAACGGGTGGGCCAACTCGTCCGATTCAGGAAAAACCGGAGAAAGAAGTGGAAGGTAGGTGTGGATCTCAGTTTTTGGTCCAAGAATACAAAGAAACGGCGCGGACCGTGTGCTCACATTTTGGCCAAATGCTCGCTCGCGGCCAAGGCCAAGCCATGCAGCCACCCCTCGGCCAACGGCAAGGCACAGGGCCACGCTAGAGCTCCCTATCCTTGCCTCGGGAGCGCGGCCCGAGTGTGTGTTGTGTGTGCGTGAGAGTGTGCGACCTGCCTTGGTCGCGAGCATGTCCTGCATTTCGAGCATGGCACGGAGCCAGCCCGCGGCCAAGGCCAAGGCCGAGTCACGCAGCCACCCCGTGGCCAAGGCCAAGGCACGCGTCCACCCCCGTGGCCAAGGCCATGGCACACAGCCAGCCCGCGGCCAAGGCCATGGCACCCAGCCAGCCAGCGGCCAAGCCCTTGGCACACAGCCACCCGGTGGCCAAGGCCAAGGCCATGGCACGCAGCCACCCCGAGGCAAAGGCCAAGGCCGTGGCCCGCAGCCACACCGCGGCCAAGGCCAAGGCCTTGTGCTGTCGCTCACGGATCTTGGCCAACTTTCGCGTTTGCGGGGCGGTGCGGGATTTTGGGGTGATGCATTAGATACGTGCGACAGTCGAACGTCGGAAAAGAGGGGAGTCGATTTCGAGGTCCGAACCTCGTTTTACGGCCGATTTACCGAGGGTGCGGGGGTGCGAAAAGGGGACGAAACGTGCCCTCGAATTGGTCCGATTGTGGTAGAACTGGGCCTCGGGCCTCCTCACGGCGCAAGTACTGCTTTCCGCTTGAAGAAATGGCAAAAATAATGCGGGAGGCCCTGCGCCCATTTTTCCGCCAGAAAAGGCCAAAATCCGTGAGCTATAGCACACGGATTGTGGCCAAATTTCGCGTTTCGGGGGCGGCGTGGGATTTTGGGCTGACGTCATTGGGTTTTGTGGGAGTCGGTGGTGGAGAAAACGAAATCCAATTCCGAGCTCCGAAACTCGTTTTACGGCCATCTTACCGGCAGCGAACGGGTGACCAAACGGGTGGGCCAACTCGCCCGCGACCAAGGCCAAGCCACGCAGCCACCCCCGGCCAACGCCAAGGCACACGGATTTTGGCCTTTTCTGGCAGAAAAATGGGCGCAGGGCCTCCCGTTATTTTTGCCATTTCTTCGAGCGGAAAGCAGTACTTGCGCCGTGAGAGGGCCCCCAGCCCAGTTCTACCACATGGCCTTGGCCTTGGCCGCGGGGTGGCTGGGTGCCTAGGCCTTGGCCGCGGGCTGGCTGGGTGCCACGGCCTTGTCCGCGGGGTGGACGCGTGCCTAGGCCTTGGCCACGGGGTGGCTGCGTGCCTCGGCCTTGGCCGCGGGTTGGCTGGGTGCCATGGCTTTGGCCTTGGCCACCGGGTGGCTGTGTGCCAAGGCCTTGGCCGCGGGGTGGCTGCATGCCTAGGCCTTGGCCGCGGGCTGGCTGGATGCCATGGCCTTAGCTGCGGGGTGGACGCATGCCTAGGCCTTGGCCACGGGGTGGCTGCGTGCCTCGGCCTTGGCCGCGGGTTGGCTACGTGCCTTTCTCGAAATGCAGCATATGCTCGCGACCAAGGCAGGTCGCACACTCTCACGCACACACAACACACACTCCGGCCGCACTCCCGAGGCAAGGATAGGGAGCTCGAGCGTGGCCCTGTGCCTTGGCATTGGCCGCGGGGTGGCTGCGTGGCTTGGCCTTGGCCGCAGACGAGCATTTGGCCAAAATGCGAGCACACGGTCCTCGCCGTTTCTTCGTATTCTTGGACCAAAAACTGAGATCCACACCTACCTTCCACTTCTTTCTCCGGTTTTGCCCGAATCGGACGAGTTGGCCCACCCGTTTGGGCACCCGTTCGCTGCCGGTAAGATGGCCGTAAAACGAGTTTCGGTGCTCGGAATTGGATTCCATTTTCTCCCGCCACCGACTCCCACCAAACCCGACGACGCCAGCCCAAAATCCCACACCGCCCCCGAAACGCGAAATTTGGCCACAATCCGTGTGCTATAGCTCACGGATTTTGGCCTTTTCTGGTGGAAAAATGGGCTCAGGGCCTCCCGCATTATTTTTGCCATTTTTTCGAGCGGAAAGCAGTACTTGCGCCGTGAGGAGGCCACCGGCCCAGTTCTACCATAATCGGACCAATTCGCGGGCACGTTTCATCCCCTTTTCGCACTCCCGCACCCTCGGTAAATCGGCCGTAAAATGAGGTTCGGACCTCGAAATCGACTCCCCTCTTTTCCGATGTTCGATTGTTGCACGTATCTAATGCATCACCCCAAAATCCCGCACCGCCCCGGAAACGCGAAAGTTGGACAAGATCCGTGAGCGACAGCACACGACCTTGGCCTTGGCCGCGGGGTCGCTGCGGGCCATGGCCTTGGCCTTGGCCTCGGGGTGGCTGCTTGCCATGGCCTTGGCCTTGGCCACCGGGTGGTTGTGTGCCAAGGCCTTGGCCGCGGGCTGGCTGGGTGCCATGGCCTTGGCCGCGGGCTGGCGGGGTGCCATGGCCTTGGCTGCGGGGTGGACGCGTGCCTTGGCCTTGGCCACGGGGTGGCTGCGTGCCTCGGCCTTGGCCTTGGCCGCGGGCTGGCTCCGTGCCTTGCTCAAAATACAGCACATGCTCGCGACCAAGGCAATGATAGGGAGCTCGAGCGTGGCCCTGTGCCTTGGCGTTGGCCGCGGGGTGGCTGCGTGGCTTGGCCTTGGCCGCGGTCGAGCATTTGGCCAAAATGTTAGAACACGGTCCTCGCCGTTTCTTCGTATTCTTGGACCAAAAACTGAGATCCACACCTACCTTCCACTTCTTTCTCTGGTTTTGCCTGAATCGGATGAGTTGGCCCACCCGTTTGGACACCCGTTTTCTCCCGCCCCCGAAACGCGAAATTTGGCCACAATCCGTGTGCTATAGCTCACGGATTTTGGCCATTTCGGGGAACACATGGGCCCAGGGCCCCCCGCGTCTTGTTCGCCATTTCTTCGAGTGGAAAAGAGTACTTGGAGCGTGAGGAGGCCCCCGGCCCAGCTCTGCCACAATCGGAACAATTCACGGGCATGTTTCATCCCCTTTTCTCACCCCGCACGTTCGGTTAATCGGCCGTAAAACGGGGTTCGGACCTCGGAATTGACTCCCGTCTTTTCCGACGTTTGACTGTCGCACGTATCTAATGCATAACCCCAAAATCCCGCACAGCTCCGAAAACAAGAAAGTTGGCCCAGATCCATGAGCTACAGCGCACGGTCTTTGGCCATTTCGGCCCGAAAAATGGGGCCCGGAGCATCCGCGCTGTTTGAACGACTTTTCAGTCCCGTAAGATAACTTCAGTCGAAATACGTCACCTCCAAAAATTTCGGCCCAAACAAAGTCGGACGGACGCTTGGGCCCCGCCCTGTTTCTGCATTGGCCGTGGATGCCGCGCGCGGGTGGGCTGCTTGCCTTGGCCCCGGCCGCGGGGTGGCGGGGAGCCTTGGCCTTGACCGCGGGGTGGCTGCGTGCCTAGGCCTTCGCCGCGGGCTGGCTGGGTGCTTTGGCCTTGGGTGCCTTGGCCTTGGCCGCGGGGTGGCCTTGGCTTCGGGGCTGGCTGCGTGCCTTGGCCTTGGCCGAAATGCAGCACATGCTTGCGGCCGAGACACAGAGCGCCGCACTCGGGAAAAATAGCCACAAAACGAGTTTCGGAGCCCGGAATCGGCTTCCGCTTTCTCTCGCGGTGAACCCCCGCCAATACCGACAACACCAGTCGAAAATCCCATGCCGCCACGGAAACGCGAAATTTGGCCACAATCCGTGTGCTATAGCTCACGGATTTTGGCCATTTCGTGGGAAACATGGGCCCAGGGCCCCCCGCGTCTTGTTCGCCATTTCTTCGAGCGGAAAAGAGTACTTGGAGCGTGAGGAGGCCCCCGGCCCAGCTCTGCCACAATCGGAACAATTCGCGGGCACGTTTCGTCCCCTTTTCGCACCCCGCACGTTCGGTTAATCAGCCTTAAAACAGGGTTCGGACCTCCAAATCGACTCCCGCCTTTTCCGACGTTTGACTGTTGCACGTATCTAATGCATAACCCCAAAATCCCGCACCGCCCCGAAAACAAGAAAGTTGGCCCAGATCCGTGAGCTACAGCGCATGGTCTTTGGCCATTTTGGACCGAAAAATGGGGCCCGGAGCATCCGCGCTGTTTGAAAAACTTTTCAGTCCCGTAAGATAACTTCAGTCGAAATACGTCACCTCCTAAAATTTCGGCCCAAACAAAGTCGGACAGACGCTTGGGCCCCGCCCGGTTTCTGCATTGGCCGTGGATGCCGCGTGCGGGCGGGCTGCTTGCCTTGGCCCTGGCCGCGGGGTGGCTGGGAGCCTTGGCCTTGGCCGCGGGGTGGCTGCGTGCCTAGGCCTTCGCCACGGGCTGGCTGGGTGCCTTGGCCTTGGGCGCGGGGTGGCCGCGTGCCTAGACCTTGGCCGCGGGCTGGCTGGGTGCCTTGGCCTTGGACGCGGGGTGACTGCATGCCTAGGCGTTGGCCTTGGCCGCAGGGCTGGCTGCGTGCCTTGGCCTTGGCCGCAGGGCTGGCAGCGTGCCTTGGCCTTGGCCGAAATGCAGCACATGCTTGCGGCCAAGGCACAGAGCGCTGCACTCGGGAACAATAGCCACAAAACGAGTTTCGGAGCCCGGAATCGGCTTCCGCTTTCTCCCGCGGCGAACTCCCACCAATACCGACAACACCAGCCGAAAATCCCACGCCGCCACGGAAACGCGAAATTTGGCCGCAATCCGTGTGCTATAGCTCACGGATTTTGGCCATTTCGTGGGAAACATGGGCCCAGGGCCCCCCGCGTCTTGTTCGCCATTTCTTCGAGCGGAAAAGAGTACTTGGAGCGTGAGGAGGCCCCCGGCCCAGCTCTGCCACAATCGGAACAATTCGCGGGCACGTTTCGTCCCCTTTTCGCACCCCGCACGTTCGGTTAATCAGCCGTAAAACGGGGTTCGGACCTCCGAATCGACTCCCGCCTTTTCCGACGTTTGACTGTTGCACGTATCTAATGCATAACCCCAAAATCCCGCACCGCCCCGAAAACAAGAAAGTTGGCCCAGATCCGTGAGCTACAACGCACGGTCTTTGGCCATTTTGGACCGAAAAATGGGGCCCGGAGTATCCGCGCTGTTTGAACAACTTTTCAGTCCCGTAAGATAACTTCAGTCGAAATACGTCACCTCCTAAAATTTCGGCCCAAACAAAGTCGGACAGACGCATGGGCCCCGCCCGGTTTCGGCATTGGCCGTGGATGCCGCGTGCGGGCGGGCTGCTTGCCTTGGCCCCGGCCGCGGGGTGGCTGGGAGCCTTGGCCTTGGCCGCGGGGTGGCTGCGTGCCTAGGCCTTGGCCGCGGGCTGGCTGGGTGCCTTGGCCTTGGGTGCCTGGGCCTTGGACGCGGGGTGGCTGCGTGCCTAGGCGTTGGCCTTGGCCGCAGGGCTGGCTGCGTGCCTTGGCCTTGGCCGAAATGCAGCACATGCTTGCGGCCAAGGCACAGAGCGCTGCACTCGGGAACAATAGCCACAAAACGAGTTTCGGAGCCCGGAATCGGCTTCCGCTTTTTCCCGCGGCGAACCCCCGCCAATACCGACAACACCAGCCGAAAATCCCACGCCGCCACGGAAACGCGAAATTTGGCCGCAATCCGTGTGCTATAGCTCACGGATTTTGGCCATTTCGTGGGAAACATGGGCCCAGGGCCCCCCGCGTCTTGTTCGCCATTTCTTCGAGCGGAAAAGAGTACTTGGAGCGTGAGGAAGCCCTCGGTCCAGCTCTGCCACAATCGGAACAATTCGCGGGCACGTTTCGTCCCCTTTTCGCACCCCGCACGTTCGGTTAATCGGCCGTAAAATGGGGTTCGGACCTCGGAATCGACTCCCTTCTTTTCCGACGTTTGACTGTCGTACGTATCTAATACATAACCCCAAAATCCCGCACCGCCTCGAAAACAAGAAAGTTGGCCCAGATCCGTGAGCTACAGCGCACGGTCTTTGGCCATTTTGGCCCGAAAAATGGGGCCCGGAGCATCCGCGCTCTTTGAACAACTTTTCAGTCCCGTAAGATAACTTCAGTCGAAATACGTCACCTCCTAAAATTTCGGCCCAAACAAAGTCGGACAGAGGCTTGGGCCCCGACCGGTTTCTGCATTTGCCGAGGATGCCGCGCGCGGGCTGGCTGCTTGCCTTGGCCCTGGCCGCGGGCTGGCTGGGAGCCTTGGCCTTGGCCGCGGGGTGGCTGTGTGCCTAGGCCTTGGCCGCGGGGTGGCTGCGTGCCTAGGCCTTCGCCGCGGGCTTGCTGGTTGCCTTGGCCTTGGCCGTGGGGTGGCTGCGTGCCTAGGCGTTGGCCTTGGCCGCAGGGCTGGCTGCGTGCCTTGGCCTTGGCCGAAATGCAGCACATGCTTCCGGCCAAGGCACTGAACGGCGCTCTCGGGGAAAATAGCCACAAAATGAGTTTCGGAGCCCGGAATCGGCTTCCGCTCTCTCCCGCTCTCTCGGCCTTGGCCTTGGCCGCGGGCTGGCTCCGTGCCTTGCTCAAAATGCAGCACATGGCCTTGGCCTTGGCCGCGGGGTGGCTGGGTGCCAAGGCCATGGCACGCAGCCACCCCGCGGCCAGGGCCTTGGCACGCAGCCACCCCGCGGCCAGGGCCTTGGCCCGCAGCCACCCCGCGGCCATGGCCAAGGCCGTGTGCTGTCGCTCACAGATCTTGGCCAACTTTCACGTTTCCGGAGCGGTGCGGGATTTTGGGGTGATGCATTAGATACGTGCGACAGTGGAACGTCGGAAAAGAGGGGACTCGATTTCGAGGTCCGATTTACCGAGTGTGCGGGGGTGCGAAAAGGGGACGAAACTTGCCCTCGAATTGGTCCGATTGTGGTAGAACTGGGCCGGGGGCCTCCACACGGCGCAAGTACTGCTTTCCGCTCGAAGTAATGGCGAAAATAATGCGGGAGGCCCTGCGCCCATTTTTCCGCCAGAAAAGGCCAAAATCAGTGAGCTATAGCACACGGATTGTGGCCAAATTTCGCGTTTCGGGGGCGGCGTGGGATTTTGGGCTGGCGTGGTCGGGTTTGGTGGGAGTCGGTGGCGGGAGAAAACGGAATCCAATTCCGAGCTCCGAAACTCGTTTTTCGGCCATCTTACCGGCAGCGAACGGGTGCCCAAACGGGTGGGCCAACTCGTCCGATTCAGGCAAAACCGGAGAAAGAAGTGGAAGGTAGGTGTGGATCTCAGTTTTTGGTCCAAGAATACTAAGAAACGGCAAGGACCGTGTGCTCACATTTTGGCCAAATGCTCGCCCGCGGCCGAGGCCAAGCCACGCAGCCACCCCGCGGCCAACGCCAAGGCACAGGGCCGCGCTCGAGCTCCCTGTCCTTGCCTCGGGAGCACGGCTGGAGTGTGTGTTGTGTGTGCGTGAGAGTGTGTGACCTGCCTTGGTCGCGAGCATGTGCTGCATTTCGAGCAAGGCACGAAGCCAGCCCGCGGCCAAGGCCAAGGCCGAGGCACGCAGCCACCCCGTGGCCAAGGCCAAGGCACGCGTCCACCCCGCGGCCAAGGCCATGGCACACAGCCAGCCCGCGGCCAAGGCCATGGCACCCAGCCAGCCCGCGGCCAAGGCCTAGGCACGCAGCCAGCCCGCGGCCAAGGCCATGGCACGCAGCCACCCCGAGGCCAAGGCCAAGGCCATGGCACGCAGCCACCCCGCGGCCAAGGCCAAGGCCGTGTGCTGTAGCTCACGGATATTGGCCAACTTTCGCGTTTCCGGGGCGGTGCGGGATTTTGGGGTGATGCATTGGATACGTGCGACAGTCGAGCATTGGAAAAGAGGGGAGTCGTTTTCGAGGTCCGAACCTCGTTTTACGGCCGCTTTACCAAGCGTGCGGGGGTGCGAAAAGGGGACGAAACGTGCCCTCGAATTGGTCCGATTGTGGTAGAACTGGGCCGGGGGCGTCCTCACGGCGCAAGTACTGCTTTCCGCTCGAAGAAATGGCAAAAGTAATGCGGGAGGCCGTGCGCCCATTTTTCCGCCAGAAAAGGCCAAAATCCGTGAGCTATAGCACACGGATTGTGGCCAAATTTCGCGTTTCAGGGGCAGCGTGGGATTTTGGGCTGGCGTCGTCGGGCTTGGTGGGAGTCGGTGGCGGGAAAACGGAATCCAATTCCGAGCTCCAAAACTCGTTTTACAGCCATCTTACCGGCAGCGAACGGGTGCCCAAACGGGTGGGCCAACTCGTCCGATTCAGGCAAAACCGGAGAAAAAAGTGGAAGGTAGGTGTGGATCTCAGTTTTTGGTCCAACAATCCGAGGAAACGGCGAGGACCGTGTGCTCACATTTTGGGCAAATGCTCGCCCGCGGCCAAGGCCAAGCCACGCAGCCATCCCACGGCCAATTCCAAGGTACAGGGCCACGCTCGAGCTCCCTATCCTTGCCTCGGGAGAGCGGCTGGAGTGTGTGTTGTGTGTGCGTGAGAGTGTACGACCTGCCTTGGTCGCGAGCTTGTGCGGCATTTCAAGCAAGGCACGGAGCCAGCCCGCATCCAAGGTCAAGGCCGAGGCACGCAGCCACCCCGTGGCCAAGGCCAAGGCACGCGTCCACCCCGCGCCAAGGCCATGGCACCCAGCCAGCCCGCAGCCATGGCACCCAGCCAGCGCCGGCCAAGGCCTAGGCACGCAGTCAGCCCGCGCCCAAGGCCTTGGCACGCAGCCACCCGAGGTCAAGGCCAAGGCCATGGCATGCAGCCACCCGAGGTCAAGGCCAAGGCCATGCGGCCATGGCCAAGGCCGTGTGCTGTAGCTCACGGATCTTGGCCAACTTTCGCTTTCCGGGCGGTGCGGGATTTTGGGGTGATGCATTAGATCGTGAGACAGTCGGCGTTGGAAAAGAGGGGAGTCGATTTCAAGGTCGAACCTCGTTTTACGGCCGATTTACCGAGGGTGCGGGGGTGCGAAAAGGGGACGAAACGTGCCCGCGAATTGGTCCGATTGTGGTAGAACTGGGCCGGGGGCCTCCTCACGGCGCAAGTACAGTTTTCCGCTCGAAGAAATGGCGAAAATAATGCGGGAGGCCCTGCGCCCATTTTTCCCCCGGAAAAGGCGAAATTCCGTGAGCTATAGCACACAGATTGTGGCCAAATTTCGCGTTTCGGGGGTGGCGTGGGATTTTGGGCTGGCGTGGTCGGGTTTTGTGGGAGTCGGTGGCGGGAGAAAACGGAATCCAATTCCGAGCTCCGAAACTCGTTTTACGGCCATCTTACCGGCAGCGAACGGGTGGGCCAACTCGTCCGATTCAGGCAAAACCGGAGAAAGAAGTGGAAGGTAGGTGTGGATCTCAGTTTTTGGTCCAAGAATACGAAGAAACGGCGAGGACCGTGTGCTCACATTTTGGCCAAATGCTCGCCCGCGGCCAAGGCCAAGCCACGCAGCCACCCCGCGGCCAACGCCAAGGCACAGGGCCACGCTCGAGCTCCCTATCCTTGCCTCGGGAGCGTGGCCGGAGTGTGTGTTGTGTGCGTGACAGTGTGCGACCTGCCTTGGTCGCGAGCATGTGCTGCATTTCGAGCAATGCACGGCCAGCCAGCCCAAGCCCAAGGCCAAGGCACGCAGCCACCCCGTGGCCAAGGCCAAGGCACGCGCCACCCGTGGCCAAGGCCAAGGCACCCAGCCAGCCCGCGGCCAAGGCCAAGGCAGCCAGCCACCCCGCGGCCAAGGCCTTGGCACGCAGCCAACCGTAGGCGTCGGCCATGTCATGCAGCCAGCACACGCGCAAGGCCAAGGCCATGGCACGCAGGCACCCCGCGGCCATGGCCAAGGCCGTGTGCTGTAGCTCACGGATCTTGGCCAACTTTCGCGTTTCCGGGGCGGTGCGGGATTTTGGGGTGATGCATTAGATACGTGAGACAGTCGAGCGTTGGAAAAGAGGGGAGTCAATTTCGAGGTCCGAACCTCATTTTACGGCCAATTTACCGAGGGTGCGGGGGTGCGAAAAGTGGACGAAACGTGCCCACGAATTGGTCCGATTGTTGTAGAACTGGGCCGGGGGCCTCCTCACGGCGCAAAACAGTTTTCGGCTCGAAGAAATGGCAAAATAATGCGGGAGGCCCTGCTCCCATTTTTCCCCCGGAAAAGGCCAAAATCCGTGAGCTATAGAACACGGATTGTGGCCAAATTTCGCGTTTCGGGGGCGGCGTGGGATTTTGGGCTGGCGTGGTCGGGTTTTGTGGGATTCGGTGGTGGGAGAAAACGGAATCCAATTCCGAGCTCCGAAACTCGTTTTACGGCCATCTTACCGGCAGCGAACGGGTGCCCAAACGGGTGGGCCCACTCGTCCGATTCAGGCAAAACCGGAGAAAGAAGTGGAAGGTAGGTGTGGATCTCAGTTTTTGGTCCAAGAATATGAAGAAACGGCGAGGACCGTGTTCTCAGATTTTGGCCAAATGCTCGCCCGCGGCCAAGGCCAAGCCACGCAGCCACCCCGCGGCCAACGCCAAGGCACAGGGCCACGCTCGAGCTCCCTATCCTTGCCTCGGGAACGCGGCCCGAGTGTGTGTTGTGTGTGCGTGAGAGTGTGCGACCTGCCTTGGTCGCGAGCATGTGCTGCATTTCGAGCAAGGCACGGAGCCAGCCCGCGGCCAAGCCCAAGGCCGAGGCACGCAGCCAACCCGTGGCCAAGGCCAAGGCACGCGTCCACCCCGCGGCGAAGGCCATGGCACCCAGCCAGCCCGCGGCCAAGGCCTAGGCACGCAGCCAGCCCGCGGCCAAGGCCTTGGCACGCAGCCACCCCGAGGCCAAGGCCAAGGCCATGGCATGCAGCCATCCCGCTGCCAAGGCCAAGGCCATGGCACGCAGCCACCCCGCGGCCATGGCCAAGGCCGTGTGCTGTAGCTCACGGATCTTGGCCAACTTTCGCGTTTCCGGGGTGGTGCGGGATTTTGGGGTGATGCATTAGATACGTGAGACAGTCGAGCGTTGGAAAAGAGGGTAGTCGATTTTGAGGTCCGAACCTCGTTTTACGGCCGATTTACCGAGGGTGCGGGGGTGCGAAAAGGGGACGAAACGTGCCCGCGAATTGGTCCGATTGTGGTAGAACTGGGCCGGGGGCCTCCTCACGGCGCAAGTACAGTTTTCCGCTCGAAGAAATGGCGAAAATAATGCGGGAGGCCCTGCGCCCATTTTTCCCCCGGAAAAGGCGAAAATCCGTGAGCTATAGCACACGGATTGTGGCCAAATTTCGCGTTTCGGGGGCGGCGTGGGATTTTGGGCCGGCGTGGTCGGGTTTGGTGGGAGTCGGTGGTGGGAGAAAACGGAATCCAAATCCGAGCCCCGAAACTCGTTTTACGGCCATCTTACCGGCAGCGAACGGGTGCCCAAACAGGTGGGCCCACTCGTCCGATTCAGGCAAAACCGGAGAAAGAAGTGGAAGGTAGGTGTGGATCTCAGTTTTTGGTCCAAGAATATGAAGAAACGGCGAGGACCGTGTTCTCAGATTTTGGCCAAATGCTCGCCCGCGGCCAAGGCCAAGCCACGCAGCCACCCCGCGGCCAACGCCAAGGCACAGGGCCACGCTCGAGCTCCCTATCCTTGCCTCGGGAACGCGGCCCGAGTGTGTGTTGTGTGTGCGTGAGAGTGTGCGACCTGCCTTGGTCGCGAGCATGTGCTGCATTTCGAGCAAGGCACGGAGCCAGCCCGCGGCCAAGCCCAAGGCCGAGGCACGCAGCCACCCCGTGGCCAAGGCCAAGGCACGCGTCCACCCCGCGGCGAAGGCCATGGCACCCAGCCAGCCCGAGGCCAAGGCCTTAGCAGACAGCCACCCCGAGGCCACGGCCAAGGCCATGGCACCAAGCCACCCCGCGGCCAAGGCCAAGGCCATGGCACGCAGCCACCCCGTGGCCATGGCCAAGGCCGTGTGCTGTAGCTCACGGATCATGGCCAACTTTCGCGTTTCCGGGGCGGTGCGGGATTTTGGGGTGATGCATTAGATACGTGAGACAGTCGAGCGTTGGAAAAGAGGGGAGTCGATTTCGAGGTGCGAACCTCGTTTTACGGCCGATTTACCGAGGGTGCAGGGTTGCGAAAAGGGGACGAAACGTGCCCGCGAATCTGTCCGATTGTGGTAGAACTGGGCCGGGGGCCTCCTCACGGCGCAAGTACAGTTTGGGCCGAAATTTTAGGAGGTGACGTATTTCGACTGAAGTTATCTTACGGGACTGAAAAGTTGTTCAAACAGCGCGGATGCCCCGGGCCCCATTTTTTGGGCCAAAATGGCCAAAGACCTTGCGCTGTAGCTCACGGATCTGGGCCAACTTTCTTGTTTTCGGGGCGGTACGGGATTTTGGGGTTATGCATTAGATACGTGCGACAGTCAAACGTCGGAAAAGACGGGAGTCGATTCCGAGGTCCGAGGTCCGAAACCCCGTTTCTGGCCGATTAACCGAACGTGCGGGTGCGAAAAGGGGACGAAACGTGCCCGCGAATTGTTCGATTGTGGCAGAGCTGGGCCGGGGCCTCCTCACGCTCAGGTACTCTTTTCCGCTCGAAGAAATGGCGTACAAGACGCTGGAGGCACTGGGCCCATGTTTCCCCCGAAATGGCCAAAATCCATGAGCTATAGCACACGGATTGCGGCCAATTTTCGCGTTTCAGTGGCGGCGTGGGATTTTGGCCTGTTGTTGTCGATATTGGCGGGGTTCGCCGCGGGAGAAAGCGGAAGCCGATTCCGGGCTCCGAAACTAGTTTTGTGGCTATTTTTCCGGAGTGCGGCGCTCTATGCCTTGGCCGCAAGCATGTGCTGCATTTCGGCCAAGGCCAAGGCACGCAGCCAGCCCCGCGGCCAAGGCCAACACCTAGGCAAGCAGCCAGCCCGCGGCCAAGGCCAAGGCACCCAGCCAGCCCACGGCGAAGGCCTAGGCACGCAGCCACCCCGCGGCCAAGGCCAAGGCTCCCAGCCACCCCGCGGCCGGGGCCAAAGCAAGCAGCCCGCCCGCGCGCGGCATCCACGGCCAATAAAGAAACCAGGCGGGGCCCAAGCGTCTGTCCGACTTTGTTTGGGCCGAAATTTTAGGAGGTGACGTATTTCGACTGAAGTTATCTTACGGGACTGAAATGTTGTTCAAACAGCGCGGATGCTCCGGGCCCCACTTTTCGGGCCAAAATGGCCAAAGACCTTGCGCTGTAGCTCACGGATCTGGGCCAACTTTCTTGCTTTCGAGGCGGTGCGGGATTTTGGGGTTATGCATTAGATACGTGCGACAGTCAAACGTCGGAAAAGACGGGAGTCGATTCCGAGGTCCGAACCCCGTTTTACGGCCGATTAACCGAACGTGCGGGGTGCGAAAAGGGGACGAAAATTGCCCGCGAAATGTTCCGATTGTGGCAGAGCTGTGCCGGGGGCCTCCTCACGCTCCAGGTACTCTTTTCCGCTCGAAGAAATGGCGAACAAGACGCGGGAGGCCCTGGGCCCATGTTTCCCCCGAAATGGCCAAAATCTGTGAGCTATAGCACACGGATTGCGGCCAAATTTCGCGTTTCCGTGGCGGCGTGGGATTTTGGGCTGGTGTTGTCGGTATTGGCGGGGGTTCACCGCGGGAGAAAGCGGAAGCCGATTCCGGGCTCCGAAACTTCTTTTGTGGCTATTTTTCCCGAGTGCGGCGCTCTGTGCCTTGGCCGCAAGCATGTGCTGCATTTCGGCCAAGGCCAAGGCACGCAGCCAGCCCCTCGGCCAACGCCAATGCCTAGGCACGCAGGCAGCCCGCGGCCAAGGCTAAGGCACCAAGCCAGCCCGCGGCGAAGGCCTAGGCACACAACCACCCCGCGGCCAAGGCCAAGGCTCCCAGCCACCCCGCGGCCGTGGCCAAGGCTCCCAGCCACCCCGCGGCCGTGGCCAAGGCAGGCAGCCCGCCCGCGCGCGGCATCCACGGCCAATGCAGAAACCGTGCGGGGCCCAAGCGTCTGTCCGACATTGTTTGGGCTAAAATTTTAGGAGGTGATGTATTTCGACTGAAGTTATCTTACGGGACTGAAAAGTTGTTCAAACAGCGCGGATGCTCCGGTCCCCATTTTTTGGTTCAAAATGGCCAAAGACCTTGCGCTGTAGCTCACGGATCTGGGCCAACTTTCTTGTTTTCGGGGCGGTTCGGGATTTTGGGGTTATGCATTAGATACGTGCGACAGTCAAACGTCGGAAAAGACGGGAGTCGATTCCGAGGTCCGAACCCCGTTTTACGGCCGATTAACCGAACGTGCGGGGTGCGAAACGGGGACGAAATGTGCCCGCGAATTGTTCCGATTGTGGCAGAGCTGGGCCGGGGGCCTCCTCATGCTCCAAGTACTCTTTTCCGCTCGAAGAAATGGCGAACAAGACGCGGGAGGCCCTGGGCCCATGTTTCCCCCGAAATGGCCAAAATCCGTGAGCTATAGCACACGGAATGCGGCCAAATTTCGAGTTTCCGTGGCGTTGTGGGATTTTGGGCTGGTGTTGTCGGTATTGGCGGGGGTTCGCCACGGGAGAAAGCGGAAGCCAATTCCGGGTTCCGAAACTCATTTTGTGGCTATTTTTCCCGAGTGCGGCGCTCTGTGCCTTGGCCGCAAGCATGTGCTGCATTTCGGCCAAGGCCAAGGCACGCAGCTAGCCCCGCGGCCAAGGCCAAGGCACGCAGCCAGCCCGCGGCCAAGGCCAAGGCACCCAGCCATCCTGCGGCGAAGGCCTAGGCACGCAGCCACCCCGCGGCCAAGGCCAAGGCTCCCAACCACCCCGCGGCCGGGGCCAAGGCAAGCAGCCCGCCCGCGCGGCATTCACGGCCAATCCAGAAACCGGGCGGGGCCCAAGCGTCTGTCCGACTTTGTTTGGGCCGAAATTTTAGGGGGGGACGTATTTCGACTGAAGTTATCTTACGGGACTGAATAGTTGTTCAAACAGGGCGGATGCTCCGGGCCCCATTCTTCGGGCCGAAATGGCCAAAGACCTTGCGCTGTAGCTCACGGATCTGGGCCAACTTTCTTGTTTTCCGGCGGTGCGGGATTTTGGGGTTATGCATTAGATACGTGCGACAGTAAAACGTCGGAAAAGACGGGAGTCGATTCCGAGGTCCGAACCCCGTTTTACGGCCGATTAACCGAACGTGCGGGGTGCGAAAAGGGGACGAAAAGTGCCCGCGAATTGTTTCGATTTTGGCAGAGCTCGGCCGGGGGCATCCTCACGCTCCAAGTACTCATTTCCGCTCGAAGAAATAGCAAACAAGACGCAGGAGGCCCTGGGCCAATGTTTCACCCGAAGTGGCCAAAATCCGTGAGCTATAGCACACGGATTGCGGCCAAATTTCGCGTTTCCGTGGCGGCGTGGGATTTTAGGCTGGTGTTGTCGGTATTGGTGGGGTTTCACTGCGGGAGAGAGCGGAAGCCGATTCCGGGCTCCGAAACTCGTTTGGTGGCTATTTTTCCCGAGTGCGGCGCTCTATGCCTTGGCCGCAAGCATGTGCTGCATTTCGGCCAAGGCCAAGGCACGCATCCAGCCCCGCGGCCAAGGCCAACACCTAGGCACGCAGCCAGCCCGCGGCCAAGGCCAAGGCACCCAGCCAGCCCGCGGCGAAGGCCTAGGCACGCAGCCACCCCGCGGCCAAGGCCAAGGCTCCCAGCCACCCCGCGGCCGGGGCCAAAGCAAGCAGCCCGCCCGCGCGCGGCATCCACGGCCAATAAAGAAACCAGGCGGGGCCCAAGCGTCTGTCCGACTTTGTTTGGGCCGAAATTTTAGGAGGTGACGTATTTCGACTGAAGTTATCTTACAGGACTGAAATGTTGTTCAAACAGCGCGGATGCTCCGGGCCCCACTTTTCGGGCCAAAATGGCCAAAGACCTTGCGCTGTAGCTCACGGATCTGGGCCAACTTTCTTGCTTTCGAGGCGGTGCGGGATTTTGGGGTTATGCATTAGATACGTGCGACAGTCAAACGTCGGAAAAGACGGGAGTCGATTCCGAGGTCCGAACCCCGTTTTACGGCCGATTCACCGAACGTGCGGGGTGCGAAAAGGGGACGAAACGTGCCCGCGAATTGTTTCGATTTTGGCAGAGCTGGGCCGGGGGCCTCCTCACGCTCCAAGTACTCATTTCCGCTCGAAGAAATAGCGAACAAGACGCGGGAGGCCCTGGGCCAATGTTTCACCCGAAATGGCCAAAATCCGTGAGCTATAGCACACGGATTGCGGCCAAATTTCGCGTTTCCGTGGCGGCGTGGGATTTTCGGCTGGTGTTGTCGGTATTGGTGGGGGTTCGCTGCGGGAGAGAGCGGAAGCCGATTCCGGGCTCTGAAACTCGTTTTGTGGCTATTTTTCCCGAGAGCGCCGCTCTGTGCCTTGGCCGCAAGCATGTGCTGCATTTCGGCCAAGGCCAAGGCACGCAGTCAGCCCTGCGGCCAAGGCCAACGTCTAGGCATGCAGCCAGCCCGCATGCACCCAGCCAGCCCGCGGCGAAGGCCTAGGCACGCAGCCACCCCGCGGCCAAGGCCAAGGCACCCAACCAACCCGCGGCCGGGGCCAAGGCAAGCAGCCCGCCCGCGCGCGGCATCCACGGCCAATGCAGAAACCGGGCGGGGCCCAAGCGTCTTTCCGACTTTGTTTTGGCCGAAATTTTAGGAGGTGACGTATTTTGACTGAAGTTATCTTACGGGACTGAAAAGTTGTTCAAACAGCGCGGATGCTCCGGGCCCCATTTTTCGGGCCAAAATGGCCAAAGACCGTGCGCTGTAGCTCACGGATTTGGGCCAACTTTCTTGTTTTCGGGGCGGTGCAGGATTTTGGGGTTATGCACCTGGGCCAATGTTTCCCCCGAAATGGCCAAAATCCGTGAGCTATAGCACACGGATTGCGGCCAAATTTTGCGTTTCCGTGGCGGCGTGGGATTTGTGGCTGGTGTTGTCGGTATTGGCGGGTGTTCGCCGCGGGACAAAGCGGAAGCCAATTCCGGGCTCCGAAACTCGTTTTGTGGCTATTTTTCCCGAGTGCGGCGCTCTGTGCCTTGGCCGCAAGCATGTGCTGCATTTCGGCCAAGGCCAAGGCACGCAGCCAGCCCCGGGGCCAAGGCCAACGCCTAGGCACGCAGCCACCCCGCGGCCAAGGCCAAGGCACCCAGCCAGCCCGCGGCGAAGGCCTAGGCATGCAGCCACCCCGCGGCCAAGGCCAAGGCTCCCAGCCACCCCGCGGCCGGAGCCAAGGCAAGCAGCCCGCCCGCGCGCGGCATTCACAGCCCAGGCACCCAGCAAGACCGCGGCGAAGGCCTAGGCACGCAGCCACCTCGCGGCCAAGGCAAAGGCTCCCAACCACCCCGCGGCCGGGGCCAAGGCAAGCAGCCCGCCCGTGCGCGGCATCCGCGGCCAATGCAGAAACCGGGCGGGCCCAAAGCGTCTGTCTGACTTTGTTTGGGCCGAAATTTTAGGAACTGACGTATTTCGACTGAAGTTATCTTACGGGACTGAAAAGTTCTTCAAACAGCGCGGATGCTCCGGGCCCCATTTTTCGGGCCAAAAAGGCCAAAGACCTTGCGCTGTAGCTCACGGATCTGGGCCAACTTTCTTGTTTTCGGGGCGGTGCGGGATTTTGGGGTTATGCATTCGGTACGTGCGACAGTCAAACGTCGGAAAAGACGGGAGTCGATTCCGAGGTCCGAACCCCGTTTTACGGCCGATTAACCGAACGTGCGGGGTGCGAAAAGGGGACGAAACGTGCCCGCGAAATGTTCGGATTGTGGCAGAGCTGGGCCGGAGGACTCCTCACGCTCCAAGTACTCTTTTCCGCTCGAAGAAATGGCGAAAAAGACGCGGGGGGCCCTGGGCCCATGTTTCCCCCGAAATGGCCAAAATCCGTGTGCGGCCAAATTTCGCGTTTCCGTGGCCGCGTGGGATTTTGGGCTGGTGTTGTCGGTATTGGCGGGGGTTCGCCGCGGGATAAAGCGGAAGCCGATTCCAGGCTGCGAAACTCATTTTGTGGCTATTTTTCCCCAGTGCGGCCCTCTGTGCCTTGGCCGCAAGCATGTGCTCCATTTCGGCCAAAGCCAAGGCACACAGCCAGCTCCGCGGCCAAGGCCAACGCCTAGCCAACGCCAAGGCACGCCAGCCCGCCACCCACGCAGCCACCCCACGGCCAAGGCCAAGGCTCCCAGCCACCCCGCGGCCAGGGCCAAGGCAAGCAGCCCGCCCGCGCGCGGCATTCACAGCCAATGCAGAAACCGGGAGGGGCCCAAGCGTCTGTCCGACTTTGTTTGGGCCGAAAATTTAGGAGGTGACGTATTTCGACTGAAGTTATCTTACGGGACTGAAAAGTTGTTCAAACAGCGCGGATGCTCCGGGCCCCATTTTTCGGGCCAAAATGGCCAAAGACCGTGCGCTGTAGCTCACGGATCTGGGCCAACTTTCTTGTTTTCGGGGCGGTGCGGGATTTTGGGGTTATGCAATAGATACGTGCGACAGTCAAACGTCGGAAAAGACGGGAGTCGATTCCGAGGTCCGAACCCCGTTTTACGGCCGATTCACCGAACGTGCGGGGTGCGAAAAGGGGACGAAACGTGCCCGCGAATTGTTTCGATTTTGGCAGAGCTGGGCCGGGGGCCTCCTCACGCTCCAAGTACTCATTTCCGCTCGAAGAAATAGCGAACAAGACGCGGGAGGCCCTGGGCCAATGTTTCACCCGAAATGGCCAAAATCTGTGAGCTATAGCACACGGATTGCGGCCAAATTTCGCGTTTCCGTGGCGGCGCGGGATTTTCGGCTGGTGTTGTCGGTATTGGTGGGGGTTCGCTGCAGGAGAGAGCGGAAGCCGATTCCGGGCTCTGAAACTCGTTTTGTGGCTATTTTTCCCGAGAGCGCCGCTCTGTGCCTTGGCCGCAAGCATGTGCTGCATTTCGGCCAAGGCCAAGGCACGCAGTCAGCCCCCGGCCCAAGGCCAACGCCTAGGCATGCAGCCAGCCACGCCAGCCAAGCCAAGGCCAAGGCACCCAACCAACCAGCCAAGGCACCCAGCCAGGCCGCCAAGGCCTAGGCACGCAGCCAAGGCACCCCGCGGGGGGTCAAGGCAGCCCGCCAGAAACCGCGCGCATCCACGGCCAATGCAGAAACCGGGCGGGGCCCAAGCGTCTTTCCGACTTTGTTTTGGCCGAAATTTTAGGAGGTGACGTATTTTGACTGAAGTTATCTTACGGGACTGAAAAGTTGTTCAAACAGCGCGGATGCTCCGGGCCCCATTTTTCGGGCCAAAATGGCCAAAGACCGTGCGCTGTAGCTCACGGATTTGGGCCAACTTTCTTGTTTTCGGGGCGGTGCAGGATTTTGGGGTTATGCAATAGATACGTGCCACAGTCAAACGTCGGAAAAGACGGGAGTCCCTGGCCCATGTTTCCCCCGAAAAGGCCAAAATCCGTGAGCTATAGCACACGGATTGCGGCCAAATTTCGCGTTTCCGTGGCGGGGTGGGATTTTCGGCTCGTGTTGTCGGTATTCTTTTCGCGCGGGAGAAATGCGCAAGCCGATTCCGGGCTCGAAACTCATTTTGTGGCTATTTTCCCGAGTGCAGCGCTCTGTGCCTTGGCCAAATTTCGCATGTGCCGCATTTCGGCCAAGGCCAAGGCACGCAGCAAGCCCCGCGGCCAAGGCCAACGCCTAGGCACGCAGCCAGCCCGCGGCCAAGGCCAAGGCACGCAGCCACCCCGCGGCCAAGGGCAAGGCTCCCAGCCACCCCGCGGCCGGAGCCAAGGCAAGCAGCCCGCCCACGCGCGGCATTCACAGCCAAGGCACCCAGCCAGCCCGCGGCGAAGGCCTAGGCACGCAGCCACCTCGCGGCCAAGGCAAAGGCTCCCAACCACCCCGCGGCCGGGGTCAAGGCAAGCAGCCCGCCCGCGCGCGGCATCCGCGGCTAATGAAGAAACCGGGCGGGGCCCAAGCGTCTGTCTGACTTTGTTTGGGCCGAAATTTTAGGAAGTGACGTATTTTGACTGAAGTTATCTTACGGGACTGAAAAGTTGCTCAAACAGCGCGGATGCTCCGGGCCCCATTTTTCAGGCCAAAATGGCCAAAGACCGTGCGCTGTAGCTCACGGATCTTGGCCAACTTTCTTGTTTTCTGGGCGGTGCGGGATTTTGGGGTTATGCAATAGATACGTGCAACAGTCAATCGTCCGAACAGACGGGAGTCGATTCCGAGGTCCGAACCCTGTTTTACGGCGAATTAACCAAACGTACGGGGTGCGAAAAGGGGACGAAATGTGCCCGCGAATTGTTCCGATTGTGGCAGAGCTGGGCCGGGGGCCTCGTCATGCTCCAAGTACTCTTTTCCGCTCGAAGAAATGGCGAAGAAGACGCGGGAGGCCCTGGGCCCATGTTTCCCCCGAAATGGCCAAAATCCGTGAGCTATAGCACACGGATTGCGGCCAAATTTCGTGTTTCCGTGGCGGCGTGGGATTTTCGGCTGGTGTTGTCGGTATTGGCGGGGGTTCGACGCGGGAGAAAGCGGAAGCCGATTCCGGGCTCTGAAACTCTTTTTGTGGCTATTTTTCACGAGTGCGGCGCTCTGTGCCTTGGCCACAAGCATGTGCTGCATTTCGGCCAAGGCCAAGGCTCGTAGCCAGCCCTGCGGCCAAGGCCAACGCCTAGGCACGCAGCCAGCCCGCGGCCAAGGCCAAGGCACCCAGCCAGCCCGCGGCGAAGGCCTAGGCACGCAGCCACCCCGCGGCCAAGGCCAAGGCTCCCAGCCACCCCGCGGCCGGGGCCAAGGCAAGCAGTCCGCCCGCGCGCGGCATTCACGGCCAATGCAGAAACAGGGCGGGGCCCAAGCGTCCGTCAGACTTTGTTTGGGCCGAAATTTTAGGAGGTGACGTATTTTGACTGAAGTTATCTTACGGGACTAAAAAGTTGTTCAAACAGCGCGGATGCTCCGGGCCCCATTTTTCAGGCCAAAATGGCCAAAGACCGTGCGCTGTAGCTCACGGATCTGGGCCAACTTTCTTGTTTTCGGGGCGGTGCGGGATTTTGGGGTTATGCAATAGATACGTGTGACAGTCAAACGTCGGAAAAGACGGCAGTCGATTCCACGGTCCGAACCCCGTTTTACGCCTGATTAACCGAACGTGCGGGTTGCGAAAAGGGGACGAAACGTGCCCGCGAATTGTTCCGATTGTGGCAGAGCTGGGCTGGGGGCCTCCTCACGCTCCAAGTACTCTTTTCCGCTTGAAAAAATGGCGAACAAGACGCGGGAGGCCCTGGGCCCATGTTTCCCACGAAATGGCCAAAATCCGTGAGCTATAGCACACGGATTGCGACCAAATTTCGTGTTTCCGTGGCGGCGTGGGATTTTCGGCTGGTGTTCTCGGTATTGGCGGGGGTTCGCCGCGGGAGAAAGCGGAAGCCGATTCCGGGCTCCGAAACTCGTTTTGTGGCTATTTTTCCCGAGTGCGGCGCTCTGTGCCTTGGCCGCAAGCATGTGCTGCATTTCAAGGCCAACCAAGGCCAAGGCACGCACCCAGCCCCCGCGGCCAAGGCCAACGCCTAGGCAGGCAGCCACCCCGTGGCCAAGGCCAAGGCTCCCAGCCACCCGCGGACGGGGCCAAGGCAAGCAGTCCGCCAGCGCGGCATTCACGGCCAATGCAGAAACACGGCGGGGCCCAAGCGTCTGTCCGACTTTGTTTGGGCCGAAAATTTAGGAGGTGTCGTATTTCGACTGAAGTTATCTTACGGGACTGAAAAGTTGTTCAAACAGCGCGGATGCTCACGGCCCCATTTTTCGGGCCAAAATGGCCAAAGACCGTGCGCTGTAGCTCACGGATCTGGGCCAACTTTCTTGTTTTCGGGGCGGTGCGGGATTTTGGGGTTATGCAATAGATACGTGCCACAGTCAAACGTCGGAAAAGACGGGAGTCGATTCCGAGGTCCGAACCCCGTTTTACGCCCGATTAACCGAACGTGCAGGGGGCGAAAAGGGGACGAAACGTGCCCGCGAATTGTTCCGATTGTGGCAGAGCAGGGCCGGGGGCCTCCTCACGCTCCAAGTACTCTTTTCCGCTTGAGGAAATGGCGAACAAGACGCAGGAGGCCCTGGCCCATGTTTCCCCCGAAAAGGCCAAAATCCGTGAGCTATAGCACACGGATTGCGGCCAAATTTCGCGTTTCCGTGGCGGGGTGGGATTTTCGGCTGGTGTTGTCGGTATTGGCGGGGGTTCGCCGCGGGAGAAAGCGGAAGCCGATTCCGGGCTCCGAAACTCATTTTGTGGCTATTTTTCCCGAGTGCGGCGCTCTGTGCCTTGGCCGCAAGCATGTGCTGCATTTCGGCCAAGGCCAAGGCACGCATCCAGCCCCGCGGCCAAGGCAGACGCCTAGGCACGCAGCCAGCCCGCGGCCAAGGCCAAGGCACCCAGCCAGCCCGCGGCGAAGGCCTAGGCACGCAGCCACCCCGCGGCCAAGGCCAAGGCTCCCAGCCACTCCGCGGACGGGGCCAAGGCAAGCAGTCTGCCCGCGCGCGGCATTCACGGCCAATGCAGAAACCGGGAGGGGCCCAAGCGTCTGTCCGACTTTGTTTGGGCCGAAATTTTAGGAGGTGACGTATTTCGACTGAAGTTATCTTACGGGACTGAAAAGTTGTTCAAACAGCGCGGGTGCTCCGGGCCGCATTTTTCAGGCCAAAATGGCCAAAGACCGTGCGCTGTAGCTCACGGATCTGGGACAACTTTCTTGTTTTCGGGGCGGTGCGGGATTTTGGGGTTATGCAATAGATACGTGCGACAGTCAAACGTCGGAAAGACGGGAGTCGATTCGGAGGTCCGAACCCCGTTTTATGGCCGATTAACCGAACGTGCGGGGTGCGAAAAGGGGATGAAACGTGCCCGCGAATTGTTCCGATTGTGGCAGAGCAGGGCCAGGGGCCTCCTCACGCTCCAAGTACTCTTTTCCGCTCAAAGAAATGGCGAACAAGACGCGGGAGGCCCTGGGCCCATGTTCCCCCTGAAATGGACAAAATCCGTGAGCCATAGCACACGGATTGCGGCCAAATTTCGCATTTCCGTGGCGGCGTGGGATTTTCGGCTGGTGTTGTCGGTATTGGTGGGGGTTCGCCGCGGGAGAGTGCGGAAGCCGATTCCGGGCTCCGAAACTCTTTTTGTGGCGATTTTTCCCGAGAGCGCCGCTCTGTGCCTTGGCCGCAAGCATGCGCCGCATTTCGGCCACGGCCAAGGCACGCAGCCAGCCCTGCGGCCAAGGCCAACGCCTAGGCACGCAGCCAACCTGCGGCCAAGGCCAAGGTACCGAAGGCCAAGGCACCCAGCCAGCCCGCGGCGAAGGCCTAGGCACGCAGCCACCACGCGGCCAAGGCCAAGGCTCCCAACCACCCCGCGGCCGGGGCCAAGGCAAGCAGCCCGCCCGCGCGCTGTATCCACGGCCAATGCAGAAAACGGGTGGGGCCCAAGCGTCTGTCTGACTTTGTTTGGGCCGAAATTTTAAGAGGTGACGTATTTCGACTGAAGTTATCTTACGGGACTGAAAAGTTGTTCAAACAGTGGAAGGTAGGTGTGGATCTCAGTTTTTGGTCCAAGAATACGAAGAAACGGCGAGGACCGCGTGCTCACATTTTGGCCAAATGCTCGCCCGCGGCCAAGGCCAAGCCACGCAGCCACCCCGCGGCATACGCCAAGGCACAGGGCCACGCTCGAGCTCCCTATCCTTGGCTCGGGAGCGCGGCCGGAGTGTGTGTTGTGTGTGCGTGAGAGTGTGCGACCTGCCTTGGTCGTGAGCATGTGCTGCATTTTGAGCAAGGCACGGAGCCAGGCCGCGGCCAAGGCAGGTCATGGCACGCAGCCACCCTGAGGCCAAGGACAAGGCCATGGCCTGCAGCCACCCCGCGAGTAAGGCCAAGCCCGTGTGCTGTCGCTCACGGATTTTGGCCTACTTTCCCGTTTCCAGGGCGGTGCGGGATTTTGGGGTGATGCATTAGATACGTGCGACAGTCGAATGTTGGAAAAGAGGGGAGTCGATTTCGAGGTCTGAACGTCGTTTTACGGCCGATTTACCGAGGGTGCGGGGGTGCGAAAAGGGGACGAAACGTGCCCTCGAATTGGTCCAATTGTGGTAGAACTGGGCCGGGAGCCTCCTCACGGCGCAAGTACTGCTTTCCGCTCGAAGAAATGGCAAAAATAATGCGGGAGGCCCTGCGCCCATTTTTCTGCCAGAAAAGGCCAAAATCCGTGAGCTATAGCACATGGAATGTGGCCAAATTTCGCGTTTCGGGGGCGGCGAGGATTTTGGGCTGGCGTGGTCGGGTTTGGTGGGAGTCGGTGGCAGGAGAAAACAGAATCCAATTCCGAGCTCCGAAACTCGTTTTGCGGCCATCTTACCGGCAGCGAACGTGTGCCCAAACGGGTGGGCCCACTCGTCCGATTCAGGCAAAACCGGAGAAAGAAGTGGAAGGTAGGTGTGGATCTCAGTTTTTGGTCCAAGAATACGAAGAAACGGCGAGGACCGTGTGCTCACATTTTGTCCAAATGCTCGCCCGTGGCCAAGGCCAAGCCATGCAGCCACCCCGCGGCCAATGCCAAGGCACAGGGCCACGATCGAGCTCCCTATCCTTGCCTCGCGAGCGCGGCCGGAGTGTGTGTTGTGTGTGTGACCTGCCATGGTAGCGAGCATGTGCTGCATTTCGAGCAAGACACGGAGCCAGCTCGCGGCCAAGGACAAGGCCGAGCCACGCACCCACCCCGTGGCCAAGGTCAAGGCACGCGTCCACCCTGCGACCAAGGCCATGGCACCCAGCCAGCCCGCGGCCAAGGCGATGGCACCCAGCCAGCCCGCGGCCAAGGCCATGGCACCCAGCCAGCCCGCGGCCAAGGCCTTGGCACACAGCCACCCGGTGGCCAAGGCCAAGGCCATGGCTCACAGCCACCCTGAGGACAAGGCCAAGGCCATGGCCCGCAGCCACCCCGCGGCCAAGGCCAAGGCCGTGTGCTGTCGCTCACGGATCTTGTCCAACTTTTGCGTTTCCGGGACGGTGCGGGATTTTGGGCTGATGCATTAGATACATGCGACAGTCGAACGTCGGAAAAGAGGGGACTCGATTTCGAGGTCCGAACCTCATTTTACGGCCGATTTACCGAGGGTGCGGGGATGCGAAAAGGGGACGAAACGTGCCCTCGAATTGGTCCGATTGTGCTAGAACTGGGCCGGGGGCCTCCTCGCGGCGCAAATACTGCTTTCCGCTCGAAGAAATGGCAAAAATAATGCGGGAGGCCCTGCGCCCATTTTTCCGCAAGAAAAGGCCAAAATCCGTGAGCTATAGCACACGGATTGTGGCCAAATTTCGCGTTTAGGGGGCGGCGTGGGATTTTGGGCTGGCGTCGTCGGGTTTGGTGGGAGTCGGTGGCGGGAGAAACGGAATCCAATTCCGAGCTCCGAAACTAGTTTTACGGCCATCTTACCGGCAGCGAACGGGTGCCCAAACGGGTGGGCCAACTCGTCCGATTTAGGCAAAACCGGAGAAAGAAGTGGAAGGTAGGTGTGGATCTCAGTTTTTGGTCCAAGAATACGAAGAAACGGCGAGGACCGTGTGCTCACATTTTGGCCAAATGCTCGCCCGCGGCCAAGGCCAAGCCACGCAGCCACCCCGCGGCATACGCCAAGGCACAGGGCCACGCTCGAGCTCCCTATCCTTGGCTCGGGAGCGCGGCCGGAGTGTGTGTTGTGTGTGCGTGAGAGTGTGCGACCTGCCTTGGTCGCGAGCATGTGCTGCATTTTGAGCAAGGCACGGAGCCAGGCCGCGGCCAAGGCAGGTCATGGCACGCAGCCACCCCGAGGCCAAGGACAAGGCCATGGCCTGCAGCCACCCCGCGAGTAAGGCCTAGCCCGTGTGCTGTCGCTCATGGATTTTGGCCTACTTTCCCGTTTCCAAGGCGGTGCGGGATTTTGGGGTGATGCATTAGATACGTGCGACAGTCGAATGTTAGAAAAGAGGGGAGTCGATTTCGAGGTCTGAACGTCGTTTTACGGCCGATTTACCGAGGGTGCGGGGGTGCGAAAAGGGGACGAAACGTGCCCTCGAATTGGTCCGATTGTGGTAGAACTGGGCCGGGAGCCTCCTCACGGCGCAAGTACTGATTTCCGCTCGAAGAAATGGCAAAAATAATGCGGGAGGCCCTGCGCCCATTTTTCCGCCAGAAAATGCCAAAATCCGTGAGCTATAGCACACGGATTGTGGCCAAATTTCTCGTTTAGGGGGCGGCGTGGGATTTTGGGCTGGCGTCGTCGGGTTTGGTGGGAGTCGATGGCGGGAGAAAACGGAATCCAATTCCGAGCTCCGAAACTAGTTTTACGGCCATCTTACCGGCAGCGAACGGGTGCCCAAACGGGTGGGCCAACTCGTCCGATTCAGGCCAACTCGTCCGATCTTGCCTGAATCGGACGAGTTGTACCACCCGATTGGGCACCCGTTCTCTGGCGGTAAAATGGCCGTAAAACGCGTTTCGGAGCTCGGAATTGGATTCCGTTTTCTCCCGCCACCGACTCCCACCAAACCCGACCACGCCAGCCAAAAATCCCACGCCACCCCAGAAATACTAAATTTGGCCACAATCCGTGTGCTATAGCTCACGGAATTTGGCCTTTTCGAGCGGAAAAATTTGCGCAGGGCCTCTCGTAGGAGCTTGCGGGGCTTTCCCGAACCTTAATTTTGTGTTTCTCTTGTGTTTTCACACTTTTTTTGTAGCACGAATTTTTTAACCCTAACTTTTTTCAACAATAAGACATTTTAATTTGGATTTGACCACAGAAAGCAGCAACTTAAATGTCCAATTGTGATGTGAAATTGTTAATTATTTGATTTATAATTAATTTGTATCTTAGATCCAAATATAAATTTTATTTGCGAGTTGTATATTGACATTTTAAGTTGTCTCAATGGTAGGCTTGAAAATTTATTTGCATTTTTGACCTACATGTTAGGGGTTCAAGCGAGAGCTAAAGCTTCGAATATTCTCTTCAAATATTATTACATTAATTTCAAAAACAACATATCTGAATATTTCACATTTAATTTAAAAATTATTTTCTGCTGCATATTAGGATATATATGCAATCGACAATCGAGGTATTAGAGCAATTTTGGACCCACCAGCAGTAGACACCACCAGTCCTTGAGCTGACTCTCCCCCCCCCCCCAAAAAAAAGTATATTGAATTACGGTGTGATTTTTTCCATGATGGTAGAAAAAAATGTGAATTACTATTAAATAGAAAGAGAAAAATATTTCGTAGCACGAAAAGAGGTGTTTTTGGCCTCACGTGGCATGCTGGGAGTGGGGGGCAAAACGGGTGCTCACAGCCAAGGCACGGGGCCACTCTCAAGCTCCCTATCCTTGGCTCGGGAGCGCGCGTTGGCTGCACCATACCTGGGCATTGGCCGCGGCACGAAAGTTGGACCAGATCCGCGAGCTACAGCACACGGTCTTTGGCCATTTTGGCCTGAAAAATGGGGCCCGGAGCTTCCGCGCTGTTTCCCCCACTTTTGAGTCCCGTAAGATAACTTCTGTCGAAATACGTCACCTCCTAAAATTTCAGCCGAAACAAAGTCGGACAGACGCTTGGGCCACACCCGCTATATGCATTGGCCGTTGATGCCGCGCGCTGGCTGCGTGCCTTGGCCTTGGCCGCGGGGTGGCTGCGTGCCTTGACCTTGGCCGCGGGCTGGCTGCGTGCCTCGCTCGAAATGCAGCACATACTCGCGACCAAGGCACGTCGTACACTCTCGCGCACACACAACACACACTTGGGCCGCGCTCCCGGGGCAAGGATAGGGAGCTCGAGCGTGGCCCTGTGCCTTGGCCTTGGCCGCGGGGTGGCCGCGGGTGAGCATTTGGCCAAAATGTGAGCACACGGTCCTTGCCGTTGCTTCTTTTTCTTGGACCAAAAACTGAGATCCACACCTACCTTCCACTTCTTTCCCTGGTTTTGCCTGAATCCGACGAGTTGGCCCACCCGTTTGGGCACCCATTCTCTGGCGGTAAAATAGCCGTAAAACGAGTTTGGGAGCTCGGAATTGGATTCCGTTTTCTCCCGCCACCGACTCCCACCAAACCCAACCACGCCCACCAAAAATCCCACGCCGCCCCCGAAACGCGAAATTTGGCCGCAATCCGTGTGCTATAGCTCACGGATTTTGGCCTTTTCAGGCAGAAAAATGGGCGCAGGGCCTCCCGCATTATTTTTGCCATTTCTTCGCGAGGAAAACAGTACTAGCACCGTGAGGAGGCCCCGGCCCAGTTCTACCACAACCGGACCAATTCGCGGGCATGTTTCGTCCCCTTTTCGCACCCCCGTACGTTCGGTAAATCAGAGGTAAAACGAGGTTGGGACCTCGGAATCGACTCCCGTCTTCTCCGACGTTCGACTATTGCACGTATCTAATGCATCACCCAAAAATCCAGCCCCGCCCCGGAAACGCGAAAGTTGGCCAAGATCCGTTAGCTACAGCACACGGGCTTGGCCGCGGGGTGGCTGCGTGCCTAGGCCTTGGCCGCGGGGTGGCTGGGTGCCATGGCCTTGGCCTTGGCCACGGGGTGGCTGTGTGCCTAGGCCTTGGCCGCGGGGTGGCTGGGTGCGATGGTCTTGGCCTTGGCCGCGGTGTGGCTGCGTACCTTGGCTTTGGCCGCCGGCTGGCTGCGTGCCTTGCTCGAAATGCAGCACATGCTCGCGACCAAGGCACGTCGCACACTCTCACGCACACACAACACAAACTTGGGCCGCGCTCCCGGGGCAAGGATAGGGAGCTCGAGTGTGGCCCTGTGCCTTGGCCTTGGCCGCGGGCGAGCATTTGGCCAAAATGTGAGCACACGGTCCTCGCCGTTGCTTCGTATTATTGGACCAAAAACTGAGATCCACACCTACCTTCCACTTCTTTCTCCGGTTTTGCCTGAATCGGACGAGTTGGCCCACCCGTTTGGGAACCCGTTCTCTGGCGGTAAAATGGCCGCTAAACGAGTTTCGGAGCTCGGAATTGGATTCCGTTTTCTCCCACCACCGACTTCCACCAAACCCGACCACGCCAGCCAAAAATCCAACGCAGCCCCTGAAACACGAAATTTGCCGCAATCCGTGTTCTATAGCTCACGGATTTTGGCCTTTTCGGGCGGAAAAATGGGCTCAGGGCCTCCCGCATTATTTTCGCCATTTCTTCGATCGCAAAACAATACAGCACCGTGAGGAGGCCCCCGACCCAGTTCTACCACAACAGGACCAATTTGCGGGCCCGTTTCGTCCCCTTTTCGCACTCCCGCACGTTCCGTAAATCGGCCGTAAAATGAGGTTCGGACCTCGGAATTGACTCCCGTCTTCTCCGACGTTCGACTGTCGCACGTATCTAATGCATCACCCCAAAATCCTGCACCGCCCCGGAAACGCGAAAGTTGGCCAAGATCCGTGAGCTACAGCACAAGGCCTTCGCCGCGGGGTGGCTGCGTGCCTAGGCCTTGGCACCGGCATGGCTGGGTGCCATGGCTGCGTACCTTGGCCACGGGGTGGCTGCGTACGTTGGCCTTGGCCGCGGCATGGCTGCGTGCCTTGGCCTTGGCCGCAGGGTGGCTGCGTGCCTTGGCCTTGGCCGCGGGGTGGCTGCGAGCCTTGGCCTTGGCCGCTGGCTGGCTAAGTGCCTTGCTCGAAATGCAGCACATGCTCGCGACCAAGGCACGTCGCACACACAACACACACTTGGGCCGCGCTCCCGGGGCAAGGATAGGGAGCTCGAGCATGGCCCTGTGCCTTGGCCTTGGCTTCGGGGTGGCCGCGTGCCATGGCCTTGGCCTTGGCCACGGGCGAGCATTTGGCCAAAATGTGAGCACACGGTCCTCGCCGTTGCTTCGTATTCTTGGACCAAAAACTGAGATCCACACCTACCTTCCACTTCTTTCTCTGGTTTTGCCTGAATCCGACGAGTTGGCCCACCCGTTTGGGCACTCATTTTCTGGCGGTAAAGTGGCCGTAAAACGAGTTTGGGAGCTCGGAATTGGATTCCATTTTCTCCTGCCACCGACTCCCACCAAAGTCGACCACGCCCGCCAAAAATCCCACGCCGCCCCCGAAAAGGGAAATTTGGCCGCAATCCGTGTGCTATAGCTCACGGATTTTGGCCTTTTCGGGCGGAAAAATGGGCGCAGGGCCTCCCGCATTATTTTCGCCATTTCTTCGAGAGGAAAACGGTACTAGCACCGTGAGGAGGCCCCCGGCCCAGTTCTACCACAACCGGACCAATTCGCGGGCACGTTTCCTCCCCTTTTCGCACTCCCGCACGTTCCGTAAATCGGTCGTAAAATGAGGTTCGGACCTCGGAATTGACTCCCGTCTTCTCCGACGTTTGACTTTCGCACGTATCTATTGCATCACCCCAAAATCCCGCACCGCCCCGGAAACGCGAAAGTTGGCGAAGATCCATGAGCTACAGCACACGGCCTTGGCTGCGGGGTGGCTGCGTGCCTAGGCCTTGGCAGCGGCGTGGCTGGGTGCCATGGCCTTGGCCTTGGCCACAGGGTGGCTGCGTGCCTTGGCCTTGGCCACGGGGTGGCTGCGTGCCTTGTCCTTGGCCGCGGGGTGGCTGGGTGCCATGGCCTTGGCCTTGGCCACGGGGTGGCTGCGTGCCTAGGCCTTGGCCGCGTGGTGGCTGCGAGCCTTGGCCTTGGCCGCGGGTTGGCTAAGTGCCTTGCTCGAAATGCAGCACATGCTCGCGACCAAGGTACGTTGCACACTCTCGCGCACACACAACAGACACTTGGGCCGCGCTCCCGGGGCAAGGATAGGGAGCTCGAGCGTGGCCTTGTGCCTTGGCCTTGGCCAAGGGGTAGCCTCGTGCCTTGGCCTTGGCCTTGGCCACGGGGTAGCCTCGTGCCTTGGCCTTGGCCGCAGGCGAGCATTTGGCCAAAATGTGAGCGCACGGTCCTCGCCGTTGCTTCGTATTCTTGGCCCAAAAACTGGGATCCACACCTACCTTCCACTTCTTTCTCTGGTTTTGCCTGAATCCGACGAGTTGGCCCACCCGTTTGGGCACCCGTTCTTTGGCGGTAAAATGGCCGTAAAACGAGTTTGGGAGCTCGGAATTGGATTCCGTTTTCTCCAACCACCGACTCCCACCAAACCCGATCACGCCCACCAAAAATCCCACGCTGCCTCCGAAACGCGAAATTTGGCCGCAATCCGTGTGCTATAGCTCACGGATTTTGGCCTTTTCGGGCGGAAAAAAGGGCGCAGGGCCTCCCGCATTATTTTCGCCATTTCTTCGAGGGGAAAACAGTACTAGCACCGTGAGGAGGCCCCTGGCCCAGTTCTACAACAACTGGACCAATTCGCGGGAAAGTTTCGTCCCCTTTTCGCACCCCCGCACGTTCGGTAAATCGGCCGTAAAACGAGGTTCGGACCTCGGAATCGACTCCCATCTTCTCCGACGTTCGACTATCGCAAGTATCTAATGCATCACCCCAAAATCCTGCCCCGCCCCGGAAACGCGAAAGTTGGCCAAGATCCGTGAGCTACAGCACACGGCCGTGGCAGCGGTGTAGCAGCGTGCCTAGGCCTTGGCCGCGGGGTGGCTGGGTGCCATGGCCTTGGCTTTGGCCGCGGGGTGGTTGCGTGCCTTGCTCGAAATGCAGCACATGCTCGTGACCAAGGCACGTCGCACATTCTCACACACACACAACACACACTTGGACCGCGCTCCCGGGGCATGCATAGGGAGCTCGAGCGTGGCCCTCTGCCTCGGCCTTGGCCGCGGGCGAGCATTTTGCCAAAATGTGAGCACACGGTCCTCGCCGTTGCTTCGTATTCTAGGACCAAAAACTGACATCCACACCTACCTTCCACTTCTTTCTCCGGTTTTGCCTGAATCCGACGAGTTGGCCCACCCGTTTGGGCACCCGTTCTCTGGCAGTAAAATGGCCGTAAAACGAGTTTCGGAGCTCGGAATTGGATTCCATTTTCTCCCGCCACCGACTCCCACCAAACCCGACCACGCCTGCCAAAAATCCCACGCCGCCCCCGAAACGCGAAATTTGGCCGCAATCCGTCTACTATAGCTCACGGATTTCGGCCTTTTCGGGCGGAAAAATGCAGAAGTTGGCCAAGATCCGTGAGCTACAGCACACGGCCTAGGCCGCGGGGTGGCTGCGTGCCTAGGCCATGGCCGCGGGGTGGCTGTGTGCCTATGCCATGGCCGCGGGGTGGATGCGTGCCTAGGCCTTGGCCGCGGGGTGGCTGCGTGCCTAGGCCTTCGCCGCGGGGTGGCTGGGTGCCATGGCCTTGGCTTTGGCCGCGGGGTGGCTGCGTGCCTTGGCTTTGGCCGCGGGCTGGCTGCGAGCCTTGCTCGAAATGCAGGACATGCTCGCGACCAAGGCACGTCGCACACTCTCGCACACACACAACACACACTTGGACCGCGCTCACGGATTAGTGGCCTTTTCGGGCAGAAAAATGGGCGCAGGGCCTCCCGCATTATTTTCGCCATTTCTTCGAGAGGAAAACAGTACTAGCACCGTGAGGAGGCCCCCGGCTCAGTTCTACCACAACCGGACCAATTCCCGGGCATGTTTCGTTCCCTTTCGCAACCCCGTACGTTCGTTAAATTAGACGTAAAACAAGGTTCGGACCTCGGAAACGACTCCCGTCTTCTCCGACGTTCGACTGTTGCACGTATCTAATGCATATCCCCAAAATCCCGCACCGCCCCGGAAACGCGAAAGTTGGCAAAGATCCGTGAGCTACAGCACACGGCTTTGGCCGCGGGGTGGCGGCGTGCCTAGGCCTTGGCCGCGGCGTGGCTGGGTGCCATGGCCTTGGCCTTGGCCACGGGGTGGCTGCGTGCCTTGGCCTTGGCCACGGGGTGGCTGCATGCCTAGGCCTTGGCCGCGGGGTGGCCGGGTGCCATGGCCTTGGCCTTGGCCTCGGGGTGGCTGCGTGCCTAGGACTTGGCCACGGGGTGGCTGGGTGCCAGGGCCATGGCCTTGGCCGCGGGGGGGCTGAATGCCTTGGCTTTGGCCGCGGGCTGGCTGCGTGCCTTGCTCGAAATGCAGCACATGCTCGCGACGAAGGCACGTCGCACACTCTCGCACACACACAACACACACTTGGACCGCCCTCCCGGGGCATGGATAGGTAGCTCGACCGTGGCCCTGTGCCTTGGACTTGGCCGCGGGGTGGCCGCGTGCCTTGGCCTTGGCCGCGGGCGAGCTTTTGGCCAAAATGTGAGGACACGGTCCTCGCCATTGCTTCGCATTCTTGGACCAAAAACAGAGATCCACACCTACCTTCCACTTCTTTCTCCGGTTTTGCGACGAGTTGGCCCACCCATTTGGGAACCCGTTCTCTGGCGGTAAAATGGCCGTAAAACGAGTTTCGGAGCTCGGAATTGGATTCCTTTTTCTCCCGCTACCGACTCCCACCATACCCGACCACGGCAGCCAAAAATTCCACGCCGCCCCCGAAACACGAAATTTGGCCGCAATCCGTGTGCTATAGCTCACAGATTTTGGCCTTTTCGGGCGGAAAAATGGGCGCAGGTCCTCCCGCATTATTTTCGTCATTTCTTCGAGAGGAAAACCGTACTAGCACCGTGAGGAGGCCCCCGGCCCAGTTCTACCACAACCGGACCAATTCGCGGGCACGTTTCGTTCCCTTTTCGCACCCCCGCACGTTCGGTAAATCGGCCGTAAAACGAGGTTCGGACCTCGGAATCGACTCCCGTCTTCTCCGACGTTCGACTGTCCCACGTATCTAATGCATCACCCCAAAATCCCATCCCGGCCCGGAAACGCGAAAGTTGGCCAAGATCCGTGGGCTACAGCACACGGCCTTGGCAGCGGGGTGGCTGCGTGCCTAGGCCTTGGCCGCGGGGTGCCTGGGTGCCATGGCCTTGGCCTTGGCCGCGGGGTGGCTGCGTGCCTTGGCCTTGGCCACGGGCTGGCTGCGTGCCATGCTCGAAATGCAGCACATGCTTGCGACCAAGGCACGTCGTACACTCTCGCGCACAGACAACACACACTATGGCCACACTCCCGGGGCAAGGATAGGGACCTCGAGCCTGGCCCTGTGCCTTGGCCTTGGCCGCAGGGTGGCTGCGTGCCTTGGCCGCGGGCGAGCATTTGGCCAAAATGTGAGCACACGGTCCTCGCACCCCCGCACGTTCGGTAAATCAGACGTAAAACGAGGTTCGGACCTCGGAATCGACTCCCGTCTTCTCCGACGTTCGACTGTCGCACGTATCTAATGCATTACCCCAAAATCCCGCCCCGCCCCGGAAACGCGAAAGTTGGCCAAGATCCGTGAGCTACAGCACACGGCCTCGGCCGCGGGGTGGCTGCGTGCCTAGGCCTTGGCCGCGGGGTGGCTGGGTGCCATGGCCTTGGCCTTGGCCACGGGTTGGCTTCATGGCTAGGCCTTGGCCGCTGCGTGGCTGGGGGCCTTGCTCGAAATGCAGCGCATGCTCGCGACCAAGGCACGTCACACACTCTCGCGCACACACAACACACACTTGGCCGCGGGGTGGCCGCGTGCCTTGGCCTTGGCCTTGGCCGCGGGCGAGCATTTTGCCAAAATGTGAGCACACGGTCCACGCCGTTGCTTCGTATTCTTGGACCAAAAACTGAGATCCACACCTACCTTCCACTTCTTTCTCCGGTTTTGCCTGAATCGGACGAGTTGACCCACCCGTTTGGGCACCCGTTCTCTGGCAGTAAAATGGCCATAAAACGAGTTTCGGAGCTCGGAATTGGATTCCGTTTTCTCCCCCCACCGACTCACAGAAAACCCGACCACGCCCGCCAAAAATCCCACGCCGCCCCCGAAACGCGAAATTTGGACGCAATCCGTGTGCTATAGCTCACGGATTTTGGCCCTTTCGGGCGGAAAAATGCGAAAGTTGGCCAAGTAGCTCATTGCCTTGGCCGCGGGGTGGCTGCGTGCCTAGGCCATGGCCGCGGGATGGCTGCGTGCCTAGGGCTTGGCCGCGGGGTGGCTGCGTGCCTACGCCTTGGCCGCAGGGTGGCTGGGTGCCATGGCCTTGGCTTTGGCCGCGGGGTGGCTGCGTGTCTTGGCTTTGGCCGCAGGCTGGCTGCGTGCCTTGCTCGAAATGCAGCACATGCTCGCGACCGAGGCACGTCGCACACTCTCGCACACACACAACACACACTTGGACCGCGCTCCTAACGCAAGGATAGGGAGCTCGAGCGTGGCCCTGTGCCTTGGCCTTAGCCGCAGGGTGACCGCGTGCCTTGGCCTTGGTGAAGGGGTGGCTGGGTGCCATGGCCTTGGCCTTGGCCACGGGGTGGCTACGTGCCTAGGCCTTGGCCGTGGGGTGGCTGGGTGCCATGGCCTTGGCCTTGGCCGCGGGGTGGCTGCGTGCCTTGGCCTTGGCTGCAGTGTGGCTGGGTGCCATGGCCTTGGCCTTGGCCACGGGGTGGCTGCGTACCTAGGCCTTGGCTGCGGGCTGGCTGCGTACCTAAGCCTTGTCCGCGGGGTGGCTGGGTGCCATGGCCTTGGCCGCGGGCTGGCTGCGTACCTAAGCCTTGTCCGCGGGGTGGCTGGGTGCCATGGCCTTGGCCTTGGCCATGGGGTGGCTGCGTGACTTGGCGTTGGCTGCGGGCTGGCTGCGTGCCTTGCTCGAAATGCAGTACATGCTCGCAACCAAGGCACGTCGCACACTCTCGCGCACACACAACACACACTTGGGCCGCGCTCCAGGGGCAAGGATAGGGAGTTCGAGCATGGCCCTGTGCCTTGGCCTTGGCCGCGGGGTGACCGCGTTCCTTGGCCTTGGCCTTGGCCGCGGGGTGTCCGCTTGCCTTGGCCGCGGGTTGGCCGAGTGCCTTGGCCTTGGCCTTGGCCGCAGGCGAGCATTTGGCCAAAATGTGAGCACATGGTCCTCGCCGTTGCTTCGTATTCTTGGACAAAAAACTGAGATCCACACCTACCTTCCACTTCTTTCTCCGGTTTTTCCTGAATCCGACGAGTTGGCCCACCCGTTTGGGAACCCGTTCTCTGGCAGTAAAATGGCCGTAAAACGAGTTTCGGAGCTCGGAATTGGATGCCGTTTTCTCCCCCCACCGACTCCCAGAAAACCCGACCACGCCAGCCAAAAATCCCGCGCCGCCCCCGAAACGCGAAATTTGGACGCAATCCGTGTGCTATAGCTCACGGATTTTGGCCCTTTCGGGCGGAAAAATGCGAAAGTTGGCCAAGTAGCTCATTGCCTTGGCCGCGGGGTGGCTGCGTGCCTAGGCCATGGCCGCGGGGTGGCTGGGTGCCATGGCCTTGGCTTTGGCAGCGGGGTGGCTGCGTTCCTTGCTCGAAATGCAGCACATGCTCGCGACCGAGGCACGTCGCACACTCTCGCACACACACAACACACACTTGGACCGCGCTCCTAACGCAAGGATAGGGAGCTCGAGCGTGGCCCTGTGCCTTGGCCTTAGCCGCAGGGTGACCGCGTGCCTTGGCCTTGGCGAAGGGGTGGTTGGGTGCCATGGCCTTGGCCTTGGCCACGGGGTGGCTACGTGCCTAGGCCTTGGCCGCGGGGTGGCTGGGTGCCATGGCCTTGGCCTTGGCCGCGGGGTGGCTGCGTGCCTTGGCCTTGGCCGCAGCGTGGCTGGGTGCCATGGCCTTGGCCTTGGCCGCGGGGTGGCTGCGTGCCTTGGCCTTGGCCGCAGCGTGGCTGGGTGCCATGGCCTTGGCCTTGGCCACGGGGTGGCTGCGTACCTAGGCCTTGGCCGCGGGCTGGCTGCGTACCTAAGCCTTGTCCGCGGGGTGGCTGGGTGCCATGGCCTTGGCCGCGGGCTGGCTGCGTACCTAAGCCTTGTCCGCGGGGTGGCTGGGTGCCATGGCCTTGGCCTTGGCCATGGGGTGGCTGCGTGCCTTGGCGTTGGCTGCGGGCTGGCTGCGTGCCTTGCTCGAAATGCAGTACATGCTCGCAAGCAAGGCACGTCGCACACTCTCGCGCACACACAACACACACTTGGGCCGCGCTCCAAGGGCAAGGATAGGGAGTTCGAGCGTGGCCCTGTGCCTTGGCCTTGGCCGCGGGGTGGCCGCGTTCCTTGGCCTTGGCCTTGGCCGCGGGGTGTCCGCGTGCCTTGGCCGCGAGGTGGCCGAGTGCCTTGGCCTTGGCCTTGGCCGCAGGCGAGCATTTGGCCAAAATGTGAGCACATGGTCCTCGCCGTTGCTTCGTATTCTTGGACAAAAAACTGAGATCCACACCTACCTTCCACTTCTTTCTCCGGTTTTGCCTGAATCCGACGAGTTGGCCCACCCGTTTGGGAACCCGTTCTCTGGCGGTAAAATGGCCGTTAAACGAGTTTCGGAGCTCGGAATTGGATTCCGTTTTCTCCCACCCAGTTCTACCACAACCGGACCAATTCGCGGGCATATTTCGTCCCCTTTTTGCACCCCCGCACGTTCGGTAAATCGGCCGTAAAAGGAGGTTCGGACCTCGGAATCGACTCCAGTCTTCTCCGACGTTCGACTGTCGCACGTTTCTAATGCATCACCCCAAAATCCCGCACTTCCCTGGAAACGCGAAAGTTGGCCAAGATCCGTGAGATACAGCACATGCCCTTGGCCGCGGGGTGGCTGCATGCCTAGGGCTTGGCACCGGCGTGGCTGGGTGCCATGGCCTTGGCCTTGGCCACGGGGTGGCTGCGTGCCTAGGCCTTGTCCGCGGGGTGGCTGGGTGCCATGGCCTTGGCCTTGGCCGCGGGCTGGCTTCGTGCCTTGCTCTAAATGCAGCACATGCTCGCGACCAAGGCACGTCGCACACTCTCGCACACACTCAACACAAACTTGGGCCGCGCTCCCGGGGCAATGATAGGGAGCTCGAGCGTGGCCCTGTGCCTTGGCCTTCGCTGCGGGGAGGCCGCGTGCCTTGGGCTTGGCCGCGGGGTGGCTGCGTGCCTTGGCCTTGGCCGCGGGGTGGACGCGTGCCTAGGCCTTGGCCACGGGGTGGCTGCGTGCCTCGGCCTTGGCCTTGGCCGCGGGCTGGCTACGTGCCTTTCTCGAAATGCAGCATATGCTCGCGACCAAGGCAGGTCGCACACTCTGACGCACACACAACACATACTCCGGCCGCGCTCCCGAGGCAAGGATAGGGAGCTCGAGCGTGGCCCTATGCCTTGGCCTTGGCCGCAGGGTGGCCACGTGCCTTGGCCGCGGGCGAGCATTTTGCCAAAATGTGAGCACACGGTCCTCGCCGTTGCTGGGTGCGTTGGCCTTGGCCACGGGGTGGCTGGGTGCATTGGCCTTGGCCACGGGGTGGCTGCATGCCATGGCCTTGGCCGTGGGGTGGCTGGGTGCCATGGCCTTGGCCTTGGCCGCGGGGTGGCTGCGTGCCTAGGCCTTGGCCGCGGGGTGGCTGGGTGCCATGGCCTTTGCCTTGGCCGCGGGGTGGCTTCGGGCCTTGCTTGAAATGCAGCACATGCTCGCGACCAATGCATGTCGCACACTCTCGCGCACACACAACACACACTTGGGCCGCGCTCCAGGGGCAAGGATAGGGAGTTCGAGCGTGGCCCTATGCCTTGGCCTTGGCCGCGGGGTGGCCGCGTGCCTTGGCCTTGGCCTTGGCCACGGGCGAGCATTTGGCCATAATGTGAGCACACGGTCCTCGCCGTTGCTTCGTATTCTTTGACCAAAAACTGAGATCCACACCTACCTTCCACTTCTTTCTCCGGTTTTGCCTGAATCCGACGAGTTGGCCCACCCGTTTGGCCAACCGTTCTCTGGCGGTAAAATGGCCGTAAAACGAGTTTCGGAGGTCGGAATTGGATTCCATTTTCTCCCGCCACCTACTCCCACCAAACCGGACCATGCCCGCCAAAAATCCCACGCCGCCCCCGAAACGCGAAATTTGGCTGCAATCCGTGTGCTATAGCTCACGGATTTTGGCCTTTTCGGGCGGAAAAATGGGCGCAGGGCCTCCCGCATTATTTTCGCCATTTCTTCGAGAGGAAAACAGTACTAGCACCGTGAGGAGGCCCCCGGCCCAGTTCTACCAGAACCGGACCAATTCGCAGGCACGTTTCGTCCACTTTTCGCACCCCCGCACGTATCTAATGCAGCCACCCCGCGGCCACGGCCAAGGCCATGGCACCTAGCCACCCCGAGGCCAAAGCCTAGGCACCCTGCCAATTCGCGGGCCTTGGCTATAGCACACGGATTGTGGCCAAATTTCACGTTTTGGGGGCAGCGTGGGATTTTGGGCTGGCGTCGTCAGCTTTGGTGGGAGTCGGTGGTGGGAGAAAACGAAATCCAATTCCGACCTCCGAAACTCGTTTTACGGCCATCTTACCGGCAGCGAACGGGTGCCCAAACGGGTGGGCCCACTCGTCCGATTCAGGCAAAACCGGAGAAAGAAGTGGAAGGTAGGTGTGGATCTCAGTTTTTGGTCCAAGAATACGAAGAAACGGCGAGGACCGTGTGTTCACATTTTGGCCAAATGCTCGCCCGCGGCCAACGCCAAGCCATGTAGCCACCCCGCGGCCAACGGCAAGGCACAGGGCCACGGTCGAGCTCCCTATCCTTGCCTCGGGAGCGCGGCCGGAGTGTGTGTTGTGTGTGCGTGAGAGTGTACGACCTGCCTTGGTCGCGAGCATATGCTTTCGGGAAAGCCACGTAGCCAGCCCGCGGCCAAGGCCAAGGCCGAGGCACGCAGCCAACCCGTGGCCAAGGCCAAGGCCGAGGCACGCAGCCAACCCGTGGCCAAGGCCAAGGCACGCGTCCACCCCGCGGCCAAGGCCAAGGCACGCGTGCACCCTGCGGCCAAGGCCATGGCACCCAGCCAGCCCGCGGCCAAGGCCTAGGCCCGCAGCCAGCCCGCGGCCAAGGCCTTGGCATGCAGCCACCCCGAGGCCAAGGCCAAGGCCATGCCATGCAGCCACCCCGCGGCCAAGACCAAGGCCATGGCACGCAGCCACCCCGCGGCCAAGGCCAAGGCCGTGTGCTGTCGCTCACGGATCTTGGCCAACTTTCGCGTTTCCGGGGCGGTGCGGGATTTTGGGGTGATGAATTAGATACGTGCGACAGTCGAACGTCGGAAAAGAGGGGAGTCGATTTCGAGGTCCGAACCTCGTTTTACGGCCGATTTACCGAGGGTGCCGGGGTGCGAAAAGGGGATGAAACGTGCCCTCGAATTGGTCCGATTGTGGTAGAACTGGGCCGGGGGCCTCCTCACGGCGCAAGTACTGCTTTCCGCTCGAGGAAATGGCAAAAATAATGCGGGAGGCCCTGCGCCCATTTTTCCGCCAGAAAATGCCGAAATCCGTGAGCTATAGCGCGCGCACGGATTGTGGTCAAATTTCGCGTTTCGGGGGCGGCGTGGGATTTTTGGCTGGCGTCGTCGGGTTTGGTGGGAGTCGGTGGCTGGAGAAAACAGAATCCAATTCCGAGCTCCGAAACTCGTTTTACGGCCATCTTACCGGCAGCGAACGGGTGCCCAAACGGGTGGGCCAACTCGTCCGATTCAGGCAAAACTGGAGAAAGAAGTGGAAGGTAGGTGTGGATCTCAGTTTTTGGTCCGAGAATACGAAGAAACGGGGAGGACCGTGTACTCACATTTTGGCCAAATGCTCGGCCGCGGCCAAGGCCAAGCGACGCAGTCACCCCGCAGCCAGCGGCAAGGCACAGGGCCACGCTCGAGCTCCCTATCCTTGCCTCAGGAGCGAGGCCCGAGTGTGTGTTGTGTGTACGTGAGAGTGTGCGACCTGCCTTGGTCGCGAGCATGTGCTGCATTTCGAGCAAGGCACGGAGCCAGCCCGCGGCCAAGGCCAAGGCCGAGGCACGCAGCCACCCCGTGGCCAAGGCCAAGGCACGCGTCCACCCCGCGGCCAAGGCCATGGCACCCAGCCAGCCCGCGGCCAAGGCCATGGCACCCAGCCAGCCCGCGGCCAAGGCCATGGCACCCAGCCAGCCCGCGGCCAAGGCCATGGCACCCAGCCAGCCCGCGGCCAAGGCCTTGGCACACAGCCACCGGGTCGCCAAGGCCATGAAAATGGCACGCAGCCACCACGAGGCCAAGGCCAAGGCCATGGCCCGCAGCCACCCTGCGGCCAAGGCCAAGGCCGTGTGCTGTCGCTCACGGATCTTGGCCAACTTTCGCGTTTCCGGGGCGGTGCGGGATTTTGGGCTGATGCATTAGATACGTGCGACAGTCGAACGTCGGAAAAGAGGGGACTCGATTTCGAGGTCCGAACCTCATTTTACGGCCGATTTACCGAGGGTGCGGGGGTGCAAAAAGGGGACGAAACGTGCCCTCAAATTGGTCCGATTGTGGTAGAACTGGGCCGGGGGCCTCCTCACGGCGCAAGTACTGCTTTCCGCTTGAAGAAATGGCAAAAATAATGCGGGAGGCCAAGCGCCCATTTTTCCGCCAGAAAAGGCCAAAATCCGCGAGCTATAGCACACGGATTGTGGCCAAATTTCACGTTTCGGCGGCGGCATGGGATTTTTGGCTGGCGTCGTCGGGTTTGGTGGGAGTCGGTGGCGGGAGAAAACGGAATCCAATTCCGAGCTCCGAAACCGTTTTACGGCCATCTTACCGGCAGCGAACGGGTGCCCAAACGGGTTGGCCAACTCGTCCGATTCAGGCAAAACCGGAGAAAGAAGTGGAAGGTAGGTGTGGATCTCAGTTTTTGGTCCAAGAATACGAAGAAACGGGGAGGACCGTGTGCTCACATTTTGGCCAAATGCTCGCCCGCGGCCAAGTCCAAGCCACGCAGCCACCCCGAGGCCAGCGCCAAGGCACAGGGCCACGCTCAAGCTCCCTATCCTTGCCTCGGGAGCGAGGCCCGAGTGTGTGTTGTGTGTGCGTGAGAGTGTCCGACCTGCCTTGGTCGCGAGCATGTGCTGTATTTGGAGCAAGGCACGGAGCCAGCCCACGGCCAAGGCCAAGGCCGAGTCACGCAGCCACCCCGTGGCCAAGGCCTAGGCACGCGTCCACCCTGCGGCCAAGGCCATGGCACACAGCCACCCGGTGGCCAAGGCCAAGGCCATGGCACGCAGCCACCCCGAGGCCAAGGCCAAGGCCATGGCCCGCAGCCACCCCGCGGCCAAGGCCATGGCCCGCACCCACCCATGGCGGCGAGGCCAAGACCGTGTGCTGTCGCTCACGGATCTTGGCCAACTTTCGCGTTTCTGGGGCGGTGCGGGATTTTGGGGTGATGCATTAGATACGTGCGACAGTCGAACGTCGGAAAAGAGGGGAGTCGATGTCGAGGTCCGAACCTCTTTTTACGGCCGATTTACCGATGGTGCGGGGGTGCGAAAAGGGGACGAAACGTGCCCTCAAATTGGTCCGATTGTGGTAGAACTGGGCCGGGGACCTCCTCACGGCGCAAGTCGGGTTTGGTGGGAGTCGGTGGCGGGAGAAAACGGAATCAATTCCCGAGCTACGAAACTCCTTTTACGGCCATCTTACTGGCAGCGAACGGGTGCCCAAACGGGTGGGCCAACTCGTCCGATTCAGGCAAAACCGGAGAAAGAAGTGGAAGGTAGGTGTGGATCTCAGTTTTTGGTCCAAGAATACGAAGAAACGGCGAGGACCGTGTGCTCACATTTTGGCCAAATGCTCGCCCGCGGCCAACTCCAAGCCACGCAGCCACCCCGCGGCCAACGCCAAGGCACAGGGCCACGATCGAGCTCCCTATCCTTGCCAAGGTCGAGGCACGCAGCCACCCCATGGCCAAGCCCAAGGCTCGCGTCCACCCCGCAGCCAAGGCCATGGCACCCAGCCAGCCCGCGGCCAAGGCCTTGGCACACAGCCACCCGGTGGCCAAGGCCAAAGCCATGGCACGCAGCCACCCCGTGGGATTTTGGGCTGGCGTCGTCGGGTTTGGTGGGAGTCGGTGCCGGGAGAAAATGGAATCCAATTCCGAGCTCCGAAACTCGTTTTCTCCCGGCACCGACTCCGGCATTATTTTTGCCATCTCTTCGAGCGGAAAGCAGTACTTGCGCAGTGAGGAGGCCCCGGCCCAGTTCTACCACAATCAGACCAATTCGAGGGCACGTTTCGTCCCCTTTTCGCAACCCCGCACCCTCGGTAAATCGGCCGTAAAACGTGATTCGGACCTCGAAATCGACTCCCCTCATTTCCAACGTTCGACTGTCGCACATATCTAATGCATCACCCCAAAATCCCGCACCGCCCCGGAAACGCAAAAGTTGGCCAAGATCCGTGAGCGACAGCACACGGCCTTGGCCTTGGCCGCGGGGTGGATGCGTGCCTAGGCCTTGGCCGCGGGGTGGCTGGGTGCCATGGCCTTGGCCTTGGCCACCGGGTGGCTGTGTGCCATGGCCTTGGCCTTGGCCACCGGGTGGCTGTGTGCCAACGCCTTGGCCGCGGGGTGGCTTAGTGCCTTGGCCGCGGGCTGGCTCGGTGCCATGGCCTTGGCCGCGGGCTGGCTAAGTGCCTTTCTCGAAATACAGCATATGCTCGCGACCAAGGCAGGTCACAAACTCTCACGCACACACAACACACACTCCCACTGCGCTCCCGAGGCAAGGATAGGGATCTCGAGCGTGGCCCTAGGCCTTGGCGTTGGCCGCGGGTGGCTGCCTGGCTTGGC
>JASUUG010001057.1:0-40360 GCA_030449905.1 Luvunga scandens | reverse complement strand
CAAATTTGATGACAAAGTTAAGTTACGGTCGCGATGATTGTGTGATTTAAGTGTTACAATTAATTATTACTTGAGAACAAGCAATGGTTTTAGTTTAGGGGTAAAATAACTACATGAAATGAGAAGTTATCATAAAGACTTTAGACTTATGCACGCATTACTTAAAAAGTAAATGGCATATTTTTATTGTATTTTAGTTATATTTTGTACAATTACCTATATTAGTTATTTTTAAGAATTATGTTATTTTAGAATAAATTATGTGCTTAAATCATATACTTAATTGTAAGAAATTGGGAATGAAAATTCAAGAAATGAATGTTGTGCAATAAACTATGAAAAATGAGAAAGAAACTGGCTACGTAAAGAGTAGAAAGTTCGTAATGAAGATGGATGTTGTAGTCATTCTTTAAAGATTCTTTGTAGCAATCCTGGAGCATCAAAAGAAAAAAATTTTGCACCTAATCTTAAAAAAAAGGCGTTATCTGCGTTTTTAAATCACTAAGATATTACTTGCTAGACTCGTCATTTAAATTTTTCAACTATAAGAAATCTGAACGAATTCAAGCGAGAGAGAGCCATCAATAGTAAAAAATAACCAAAAAAAAACATGGAAGAAAAAAAGAAAAATCTGGAGCTAAAATGTATCGGTGCAGGAAGAAGATATTAATAATCTAGAAAGGTTGCTCGCTTTCTTTCTTTATTGAACTTGTTTTCTTTGATTTGTGATGATGTATACGATGGCTAAACCGTTTTCTTATGTTTTGTCATAAATCATGAACTAAATTCATTTGTGGTTAAGATAAACAAGTTTAATGGGATTAATTGGTGATTTTATGTGTTGTTGCATGATTACTATAGCATTTGTTTTGATAATGTAATTTAATTATTTATTTATTGTGCCCATTTAAAGGAAATTGGTAAGAAGGCTCGAGAAGCCCTGTTTTAAATGGAACATATCATAATAATACTTGGTTTTAGATTAGGTTTCGAAGTTGGGTTAACTAAATTTGAATAGGGTCGTGTTTAATTAAAAACTAGTGATTTAACCAAACATGTGGGATTCACCTTGTATGTGGTATTAGGAACATGAGCATATAATGATATATTTTATTTTATAAATAACTGACCATTATTAGATTCGTATAGATATAAGATATCCAATGGCAGTGAGGATGCGACAGTTTCTTGCGTCTTATGGAATTGTTGTAAGAACAATAATTTGTAATAGAAAAAGGTCAATACCATTAAATGAGTTGATTCACCAAATCACATTATTCCCAGTGGTTGCACCATCTTGTGTGAGACATGTCAATTTAATTTATTGCATTTTATTTTCCGTCATTTAGATTAATTAGTTAATTTTAGTTAACAAAGACACTAATTTAATTAGGTTGAGTTTGTCTGTATTAATTATTAGAAGAATCTACTATAGTATCAATCTTATGAAGGCGATCTCGAATCACCATCGTTATATTATTTGTGTGTACAATTGTGCACCGACATAGAATAATAGATTAAACCTACACCACAACAAGAGTAAAGTGAGACTTTTGGCATGTTTATAAGATTTTAGCTAGTGCCTTAGAACATTAAAATTTGGATGTCCAAAACCCTTCTCATAAAACAAGGTTAAGCGATCACAATTTGAGTGTAATTTGAAAGCATAATGAAATAAGCTGGTGAAAGCTTCCACACTTATAAAGATCTTATTGTTTTTACAAAAGACAACATAGAGAGGTTTATTGGACCAAATGACATTTATGACCAATAGAACGAAGATTGGTTTCAATAGAATGAAGATTGGTTTAAATTACAACTTGTGCGGTCTTAAAGAAGGCCTTGTAGGAAAAGGCTGGCCTTTTCACTTTGTCGCTTCATAAAACAAAATTACTACAAAATTCAATAGAGGCATTATTGTCTGAGGTTAGTTTAGATATGCTCAAAATATGCTTAATTATAAAAGGCACAAACAGCACGTCCTTTAACATAATAGAAGTTGTTTTAGAACTAGAAAAATGGAGAAAAGCATTACCAATATAGTTATCATTACCTATGGTAGAGTTGTCATTACCTTTGAATTTCTCTCAATCTACATGTTGGCCATGTTATTTTATTAGGTGATATATAGCTCCATTATCTAAATACCAACCCTTCATCGTGAAGCCTTTCAAAATTAGCCATATATATATAACTCTAAGGGAATATAAAACGTGAAATCTAGACATGCACGCGGAGATATTCTAGCCAAGTATTCATCATGTGAGCAATATAAGGTGGCATGCAATAAGGTGTTTTAAAATTAGCCATATAAGTAGTCTTTGGACCTTTTCATTTGCTATATGTTCTAGGTAGTATTGGAACAAAATCTTGTTGAATTCATACTAGTAAACATCAAAGACTAGATTTTAACAAATATGACATATTATAATCCTTTATAAAATTACCAACAACATTTAAACTCGACAAGTTGGAGGTATAATAGGAGACATGCCATTAAACATTTCTTTTTATCTGATGTATATTTTGAGCTTTACCACAACCACCTAAACCAAAAGTATTCTCGTTGTACACCATTAATCCAAAAAGCGTTCCTCAAGGAAAACCTCCACTAACGCCTGATCTCTTTACATGATAATTGCCATGAAAACCTTGCTGCCTGGCCCTGTTTCTTCATAGTTTCCTTTGCTTGTGGAAAACTAGCATTAAGCATGCTTTGTGAAAATTAGCATTAATAACAATTTTGGCATCTTGCTCTTGTTGCTTAAGTGTAAATTCATGAATAAGCATATGCATCATCACAATCCATTCTGATGGTGATAAAGAGGCTAAGTCTAAGTAACTTAGTCCAAGACAATTAAAAATATGCATCAATAAATCTCTACTTCCCAAAGAACTACCAACACAAGTAAAGTTTACTAGCTAATGCTTTTTTTCATCTCCACGCATGATAATCTTCGATCGGTGATTCTTTCTTTAAAGTGCTTATTTCATACTTGTTGAAGTACCTTAGCTTTAGAATATACTCCAAATTTCTTCTCAAGTGTTTTCCACAAAGATGAACTATCAAGATTAATTACAAGGTTGAGTGCAACTTCACTTATAGAGGATAAAGCTGTTGAAGTGTTTGATCTTGTGATTTCAAACGATAAACTGGTTTTCAACTAGTCAGTAGATCCATCACCGCTCTTAGTGTGACGTACTTCTCTGGTTTTTTGTTCTATTAATGAAATCTTCAAGTCTATTGCCTCTTGTAAGCTAAATCACTTGAGATCACCAAATCAAATAATTGACTGATCTAGTTTCACCAGTGTTGATTGAAAAATTTGTTAAGAATTGAATTTACAATTAGATTCTTGAGCTCACCATATTGGCAAAGCCTTATACCATAAAGCAAAAATTCTTTATCTTGTTTGGCAAGAAAGAAAATTTTAGAAGAAAAATAGTCCATAATTGAATCTTAATGTATTTCCAATTCATACAAGAAAAATTACAATACATGTATTTATATATCGATCTTGTGAGCTAACTAAATCTAAACTAACTACTAATTTGTAAAACTGAAAAAAATTAAAAATACAAGCACACAATAAGCATGTATAACTAATTAACCTTAGCTATCAATGATCTAGCACTCTTTTAATCATCCCTGCTGACTTGGCTTCCTAGTCATCATGTGCTGACTCATCTTGACTCGAAGCTAAAATGTGCTTTCTTAATAACCAAGACCTGCTTGCTTGTGTTTCCCATTACCTAGCTCCATTATTTTTTTTAATTCACTCAATATATACATACATACATATATATATATATATATATATATATATATATATATCTCAGATGATGCGAGGAATAATATTGTTGGCCTAGCTAAATTCCTGAAAAAATTATCATTAATCAGATGGTGGCAAATTCATCTACTTATATAAAGAATGTTGATATTTGAAAGAAAATATTATGATACAATGACAGCGAAAACAATGATAAAAGTACATGGTATTATATTGTTAAGTAAATAAATCGCATTATTTTTCAATTAACATTCTCAAATCGAATGGTTTTATAGTTATTTTTATTATCGTTGTGCAAATATTAAGGCTCTTTATCTTTTTTCCTATATATAATATATATACATGGTAAATTTCACCTCACCTCTCTTATTTTTTTTACAAATTAACTTCTATTAGTTCATAGAAAATAATATACATTTTTATAAATTTTATCCTTTCATCTTTCTCTTAATATATATATATATATATATATATATCTTTTTCTTTCTCTCACATATTTTTTCCATTGTTCAACGAAAGGTAAGCACACGCAAACATGATCGATAATATTGGATCCAAATTTTGGTTCATAATGAATAACATAACTATAAAGTCTAGTTTGATCAACAACGGGGGTTGGTTTAGTAGAATGGCAAAATCGGATCGCATCCGGATCAGGAAAAAAATATGCGGATCCGATGCGGGTAAGATCGCGTGGGTTGCGTGAAGATCGGCGATGGGTTGCGGGCGGATTTTCCGGATATCGGATCCAGCGTATTTTTAAATTTAAATATAATTTTAACTTTAATAATATCAAATAAAATTGAATTATAATTTTAACAATTAACAATTTAACATCAATTTAATATAAATAACATATAATATCAACATAAATTCACAAATTATATTTTCACAGCATAAATAAAAAATATAAAAACTAAATTAAATCAATTCATTACAATATTCTCTAATTATTATTATTATTAGTTTTTTAACATACTTTTCATAGTCAATGAAAATTATAAATTAATTATGCTTATAAATATTTTAATTTATATATTTTTTATTAAAATTTAATTAAATACACAAATAAATTATATAATAACAGCGGATCCTGATATCCAGGTTTTGGATCGGATCCCATCCGGATCTTGGCTTTTAAGATCCCGGATCGCGTTTTATAAACATGCGGATCCAGATTTTTCCTGATCCTGATCTTCCGGATCTTTTACGGATCCTAACGGATCCGAATTTTGTCCAACCCTATGGTTTAGGGACTTATTTGATAGAAATAGAAAAATTATATCTTAATTTAAAAATATAAAAACACATGGACTCTAGGAATAAGATGCTTTTTATATGAATAAGACTCAATTAGTTTTTTTTATATGAATAAGATGCTTTTTTAAATTTTGTTAGTTTGGAATGAAATATATTTTCGTCTTATCTCATGCAATGAATGAAGATCAAACCTAAGACTTGAACTCTAGGAATGCCACATAGTTATCTATATCCTGGCTTCAAATAAAATAGTTTTAAAACACTGCTTTCATAACTTTATTCTTGTAAATTTAATTGACAAAAAAATAAATATACGTTTTAATAAGAAAAATATGTTTTTGGGAAATAAATGCTGTGTAGATGTTGTTTTTATTCAGACAATTTAAGTTTTCAGTGTCGAATTAAAAAATAAATACTTTAAATTTAAAAAAAAAAAAAAACAACGAGGACTTTGCAATAATTTTATTATTTAAATGGGTGGGACCGTACAAATGGTGGGGATTATTAGTATACATGACCACCCAATTGGCATTCCAAGAGCCCAAAAGCACTTTTCCAAAGCCTGGGTTCAGCGGGTCAATTCATAAAGTTTTTGCCACCAACAAATCACTTCCTGCACTACTGACTGATTGAATATTGATCAGCTCATTAAATATATATATCTTATGTAAATGCAGCGAAATGCAGCAATTGTGAAAATATTAATTTAGTAGAAACTAGTAGACCTGACAGAGCTGCTCTATTCAACCTTCGAACCGCGGCCAAAAAGTCAACACAAAACAAAAACCTTTTATTGCATCTTCTCAGCTTATGGAAGATTGCTGTATATGAAGCAGATTTTGAATGGGGGGAAGCCTGTGTGGGTTGCTTGGGTGGTGTGCGTTATTAGAATAAAATTGTTTTGATTGAAACCAAATCCGGAGTTGGAATTGAGAGGCATGGGCTCACTTGGAGGAAGGAGCTACTCGCTTACGTTTCCCCTTAATTAATTAGCTCCTTTCCAAGGGCGGAGGGTTCTTACGATTTAAGGGGTCCACGGCACAGGTAGGATTTAAAAATTTTAAAATTTTTAAAGGAAATATGAAAAATTAAATATAAAAATATTGATTTGGCCCTGCAAAATTAATTTATAAACTTTATACATGTGATGAATATGGGATGAATATGTAATTTTATATTTTATGAAGTAAAGTTAAAGTGACTAAATTATTTGATCTTTATTTTGTTAATTTCTTTTTCATTCTAATAAAATAGTAAATAACGTTCTAAAAATTTAATAAAGTTTGAATTCAATTCTTTAATTTTATTTTGTTAATTAATTTTTAATTTTATTTTTTATTTTTAATCATAGCCTCAATTATCAATTAAAAGTGCTATATTTACAAATAAAATTCTCAAATTTCCTACTACTACACCACAGCTATAAATGAAAAGAAAAAACCCATATAAAATCAATCCCCTATTAATGCTTGAAGTTTGAACTTGAACCCACAGCGTTTTACTTCAGGTTCAACCCCAGTCCATTTCATGTTCTTCATAAGTAAAGGTGATGTTTAAAGATTTTCTGAAATCAGGCTAGCTTGTGGCAATCACCTAGTTATGGACACCATGTTCTACATTTGTCAAAATGATATTCTGTCAGTACTGCATCGGCACTCTATCTTTTTAGCATTTTTTACATAAAATTAAGCTAAAATAAATTTGTTTATATTCAAATATTACACTGCCCGTAACCCTATAAGAAATTAATTTTTCTGTTTATCTTCATTTAGTTTGAGTTTATTTTTTAATTCACTTAAATAATCTTAGGTTTAATTTGTTGTTTGTATGTATACACATTATTCACCTAAATAATCTTAGGTTTAATTTGTTGTTTGTATGTATACACACACAATGAATAATATTGTTGGTTTGGCTGAATTCTCAAAATTAGCTTTTAATTTCTTAAAATAACTTTTTAAATAATCCCAAACACACTCTTAATTGAAAAGAAAGTACAAAATTTTTAATTAGATAAAAATTATATTTTGTAAATAAATAGTTATTTTTTGACAACTTTGATTAAGTCAATTGTTCATTATGGATAGAGCCTCGAGCATTGGAAGAATTTTAAATCCCAAATAATTTAATTAAATATTCTAACATATAAATATGAAGTGTTGTAAATGTTTGAATGAGGACAAAATTTTGCATGAAACAAGCTTACCACCTTAACATTGAAGTGGCGATGTTATCAAATAGTACTTTCTCTGTAATAGAGTAGTGAGTCTCGAAATAAGACAACGGGTGGATCTCATTGTGTGATCAGCAAACAGAGAGACCCATTGTGGAACCCATGATGACTAAACACCATTAGATGTGCTCACGACACCCCAGAGCTCATGCAAATTTCTCTCTTGACTGAGAAGCAGCAAAAGCAGCAACTTTCTATTTTTATCCCAAAGACAATGTGTCAACCTCTACAAATCCTAAAAGCGTCTTAGAACACAGCCTAGGTTCCGAAGAATAGATCAAACCTTTCACTTAGTCGGTCTACGACAAGTCAAAACTCGACCATGCCATCCAAAGACAACACAAGAGTCATCGGCCATACCATCATTGAGGGAAACCGATGGGCCCGCTCCCAAACTCACACTTAACGAATCAACAGTTCAACACCAAGCATGGCGCACGCCCATGCCATATTCTTGCACGGCTCAATTTGTTAATGAGATTAAGAACATGTGCAGCCTTTCAGTGTGAGCTGGACATGTGGAATAAATGACATGAAATAAGTTGTATTGAGCACCAAGTAGTAAAAATGTATATAATATTAAAATAAAGTGCTAAAAAAGAACAACGCTGTGACTACGTACAATCAGATGAAAAATATTACAATCAAACCTCCATAAATTACAACTATCAGAAGCAGTACAATAATTATGAGAATATAAATTAATCAAATTTACTAATTTGTCAACCAATTATAAATAATTAATTCATAAATCATTACTTAATTTAAAAAGAAATTATGTTCCAAGTAAATCAATAGAAAACATCACTCCATTTAGATCTTAGTTAGTGTTGTAACCATTAAGACTATCTCAATCGATCATGAAATAGTCAATGGTTTTTTTGTTAGTGTCATATATATAATTATATAGATATAACTGGTATGTAAATATTGACTATTTTTTATTATTGCTTTGTGAACATTGATTATTTTTATATTATTGGCATGTAAATATTGATTATTTACAAATATAAATGTTGTTATCATTGACATAAAAAGATAATAACACGGCACCGAGAAGTAATCTAGCGTGCGACTACACTCGTATTAGTTTATTATTAGTGGGTTATAGGCCAATAAAATATTAGTTTATCAAGGTTATGGGCTAATAAAATATTGTTTTTATATATAGGGAATGGCAATGGTTAGGGGAAAATGTGAGTTTGACAATATCATACTCGCACTCGTAAAAAAGTAAATTTATCAAACTTGCACCATGTTTGTTACTGGTTTAAATAATTACCAAATGCTCATTGATATCCAACGGATTTTCTGCCAGTTCCCAAATTTAAAAATATAAATAATATAATTGAACTATAAATTCATAAAATTAGCCTAAAAATACACTTAAAGTATTCAATTTTAATTTTTATAAATATAAATGAAAATTTTAATTTTTACATTAAAACAAATATACATAATTTATCAATTTAAAATAAATTCTCTAATTTAAGGATCAAATATACAAATTCTTCAATTTATGTGAGAAATTATCCTAAGAAAGAGTGGAAGTGGTGAAGAGAGCATTAGTGGTTTTCGAAACTGGGACCAAGGCCAAAGATTGGAATGTATGGCTATCTACCTTGAATACTTCAATCTTGTTGATTTGTAAATGGAGTTAGCTTGGCTAGAGGGATTTGCAATTTGGTTTCTTGATGAGAGTTGTTGCAGCAGATCGCTTTTAGGTTTAGGAAATTAAGATTCGGTGTAATATTTTTTTAAAATTTTTATTTGTAAACTTTTATGTTTAAATATTAAAAGCAACAATATTCTGGGTCAGTGGGTATCCATTAGTTTCCCTTTTTACTAATCTTGCCTACTACCTATAGTGGGTTTTAATTTGTGTTACTAAATCTACCTATTAATAGTAAAACTAACCACAACAACTAGTTTTAATGGATAGATAAATGCGGGTTTATAGGTCTGTAGAAAAAATTGGCTTTCCTAGATAAATTGTCACAGTTTCCATGCCATGTTAAAATTGGCTTCCTTCTCTCAATCAAACATATTTTTGTTTAATCAATCTTCAATTTGTTTGAAAATTATTTATCATATCTCATGGCATCAATCCTCCAAAATCCTTTACTTTAAGAGATATGATAATTTTGTTTAATCTCCTATGATAAAGAGTGCATAAGGTAAATCAATCAATTTTACTTCTTATTAGCATGTAAATATTGGTTGATTATTTGTATAGATTTAACTGCATGTTAATATAAATTATTAATTTATATAATGATGAGTTCTAAGTGAAACTACAAACCCTAATTTATAAATTTATTAATTATTAATTTAAGACAATTTCCTTAACTCAGGACATGTACAAAATATTAATTAATTGAAGTTATCAATTTATCTAGATATAGGCATGTCAAAGAAAGGTTAGATAACAATATAGAAGAAACATGTATTAGATTAATATCACTATTGGGAAAGGAACCTAACAGAGTGGTATCATAGATTAGGTTGTGTGTTTTTGTTTCTTATTACTTGTGTAATTGAGATGGAGGAATTTTTAGCATGTATGATTACATTGAAGTCAAAAAATTATGGTATTTAGAAGTCTATAATGGAAGATTTGCTTTACATGAAAGACTTACATGAACCTATTGAAGGCGCAAAAGTTAGATTCACCAATTTAGATGATTAGAAATATGATCAATTGAACCGAGGAAGGTTATGGGTATTATTAGGTCATGGATTGATTAAAGTGTGTACCACCATGTCGCATAGAAATCTAAGGTTGATGTTCTTTAAAAGAAATTAGAAACAATTTATGAGCAACTGACAACATAGAATAAAGTCAATCTGATGAAAAGACTTGTTAACTTGAGATACAAGGAGGGGTATAGTATAACTAAACACACTAGTGAATTTCAAGGCTTGTTTGGTCAATTAATTACTATAAAGATTATTCTAGATGATGTGTTAAAAGCATTGTTGTTGCTTAGCTCTTTGACTAACAATTGAAAGACATTAATAGTATTAATGAATAATTCAGTGTCAAACAGGAAAATAACTTTAGATATGATTACAGATAGATTGTGGAATAAAGAATTTGGAAAACAAATGTTGAAATGATTCTATCTAAGTCAAATGCACCTTTTTAAAGGCAAGGGAAAAATCAAAGTAGAAATTCCGTCAACAAAGTAATGATAACCTTAGAAGAGGTTTAGGTTTCAAAGGAGAAACGTTAAGTACTTTCACCGTTAGAAAATGGGTTATAAGAAAAGAGAATGTAGATTGTAAAAAGAAAACAAGCTAAAAAAGACCGATGGTTTGGAATAATGACAAAGAGAACATTACAGCTATAATTGATGGTGATATGAGTATTATTCATGATGAGAGCTTTGTAAATCTCACTTATAATATTGGTGATTAGGTGATTGATTTAGTCATTTCACATTGCTGCACATTGTGATTACTTCACATTCAATTCTGTGTTAATAGTGTTATGGCTATATTCAAATACGGAATGAAAAGGCATCCATGGTTATGGGCATAGGAGATATTTGCTTAAAAATTAGTATTAATTATTAGTTATTACTTAAAGATGTTAAACATGTACTAGATATTCGCCTTAATTTAATGTCTACTGGCAAGCTTGATAATGATAGTTATTCTAACCAATTTAGTGAAAGAAAATGGAAGTTTACCAAAAGCTCTTTAGTATTATCTAACGGAAAGAAAACGAACACTCTTTATATGATAGAAGTCAAGATCAAGAAAGAAGATGTGAATGTAACTGTAAAAAATTTTGACATTGAGATATGACATAAAAGTCTTAGTCACATTAGTGAGAAAATGTTGAAAACTCTTGCCAAAAAAAGATTTCTTCCTAGCTTTACAAATATGTCCCTTAAGACTTGTGATCATTACTTAATTGGAAAGATATATAGTGTAGCTTTTAAAAGCTTTTTCAATATAAAAAGTCACATATCTTTAATTTGATTGATACTAATGTTTGCATGATGCAAAGTAGATAAATAGAAGGTGCATTTTATTTTGTAATTTTTTGTTGATAATTGTTCTAAAAAAGTATGGGCTTTTACTTTGAAATATGAAGATCAAGTCCTTGATACCTTTAAGTTTTTCCATTCTTATGTTTAGAGAGAGACAAGAAAAAGTTGAAATATGTCAAGACAAATAATAGTAGTGAATATAAAGGACCATTTGAAAGCGATTGCAGATTTCATAGAATTAGACTTAAGAAGATTATGCCAAAAATGCCTTAATGAGAATGGTTATAAGAAGGATGAACAAAACAATTAAAGAAAAGAATGGTTATAGAAAGGATGAATAGAATAATTAAAGAAAAGACTAGGTGTATCCTTTATGAAGCTAAGCTTCCTAAATCTTTTTGGGTAAAGGCTATGCATATTATAGTTGATTTGATTAGTTTTTCTCTTTTAACTCTATTAGACAATGATGAAGTTGAGAGAGTTTAGATAGGTAAAAGATGTTTCTTATTAAACACTTGAGAGTATTTTGTTACAAAGTATATGTTCACATCCCTAAAGATGAGAGATTAAAGCTTGATGATAAAGCCAAGGAATCCTTTTTCTTATGCTATGGACATAAAGAATTTAGGTCCAATTATAAGATCTAGTGGCAACAAAACTAATCAGAAGTAGAAATGATACATTTTTTTAAGATCAAATAGTTGGTAATGAAGAGAAGAGTGATGACTGAAAGTTATTTCTAAAAATTCTTATTATTTTTACCTCTGTTTTTGCACCTGTAATTCATGATAATCATAAGGGAGCTGAAGAGGATAATAATGATAATTCAATAGAACCAATTGACCAGGTACCTCCAGAATCACGTGCACCACTAGCTAAGCCAGAATTAAAAAGATCAACTAGAAAACAACGACCTTCCAATAGATATCCTCCACATGAGTATGTAATACTTATTGATTAAGGGGAGTTACAATGTTTAGAAAAAGCCATCTATCACTAGCATAAAAGTAGTGGGTTAAAGCCGTTTAAGAGGAAATGAAATCCTTAAATAAGAACCATACTTATAACTTAATAAAGCTTCTTAAAAGAAAGAAGACACTAAAGAACAAATTGGTGTATAGGTTAAAGATTGAAAATAATTCACAACAGTTGTACAAGGCTAGGTTGGTTGTGACTGGTTTTGGTTAAAAGAAATGTGTTGATTTGTTAAAGGCAAAGAAGAATTTATGTGCAACTGAAAGAAAAGTTTGTATAGGCTGAAACGGGCACCAAGACAATGATACAAAAAGTTTAATTTTTTTATGAAAAATCATGGTTTTAAAAAGACTATATGTAACCATTGTATTTTTATGACAAAGTTTGGTAATAATAATTTTATCATTCTATTGTTTTATGTAAATGACATGTTGATTGTTGATTAAGATGTTAGTGAGATTGATAATCTAAAAAAAGAACTTAGTAAGTGTTTTATAATGAAGGACTTGGGACCGATAAAGCAGATTCTTGGCATAAAGATTTCTCGTAACAGAAAAACTAGAAAGTTATAATTATCTCAAGAAGCATATGTTGAAAAGGTTTTTAAAAAATTTAAGATGGGCAAGACAAATTCCGTTTGTTTTGCACTTGCAGGTCGTTTCAAGCTTAATTCCGAATATTATTATACAAGTGAGGAAAAAAAAGGCAAGAGATCAGAGAAGTTCCTTATACTTCAGTAATTGGTATTTTGATGTATGTCATAGTTTGTGCAAGATTAGAAATTGCTCATGCGCGAGTTGGTATAGTCGATCGCCTCCAATCTGGATAAAGAACACTAGACTACACTTAAGTGGATTTTTAGATATCTCAGAGAAACTTCCAAGGCATGTTTATATTTTAGTGGTAACAAACCTATGTTACAAGTATATATAAGTGCAAATATGGTTGGAGATGTTGATTTTGAAAAATCCTTATTAGTATATTTGCTCACCTTTGCAGGGGCAGTAGTCTCATAACAGTTCAAACTTCAGCAATGTATCACTTTGTCTACCACTGAAGTAGAATATATTACAATAATTGAAGATTGCAAATAAATCTTATGGATGAAGAACTTTCTATAGGAGTTAGGTATGAAATAAGATAGCTATGTTGTGTTCTATGGTAGTCAAAGTACCATTCACTTGACAAAAAAATCCATATACTACTCAAAATCCAAGTATATTGATGTGAGGTATTATTGGATGCAAAATGTGCTTGAGAAGAAACAATTGTAACTTGAGAAGATTTATACAATGAAGAATGGGTCAAATATGATGATAAAGTCATTATCTAAAGAGAAGCTAAAAAGTTGTAAGTAGAGAGCAGGCTTGGTGGTGCCTCCCACATAATATGGAGGGGAGAGATTTGTTGGGTCCATCTCATTTGGGTTGACTAAGTCTAAAGTTTCTATTAATTTGGTTGTGTAAGTAATTGAAAGAAGCTTATAGGGATAAATGAAATTTGCCATTAAAAATATGTTTTGAAAATCACGTAGGTATAAAAGAGAGAGAGAGAAAAAAAAAAAGCAAGTGAAGTGATTGAAAAAGGCAAAAAGGACGATAGAAGAAATCAGTGGAGATATCAAATTTGGAAGGAAGGGTCTTGATCTTTGATTGAATGATCAAAAAACGAATTTAACTCCATTTTTCCTAAATTTGGAGGATAAGTTCCTCACATCACCCTCTATATTTCTATTGATCTTGATTTTATTTTATTCTCTCATTAGCTAATATTTGAGATATCCACTTATTAGAGAAACATATATTAAGTTGTTATTGTAAGTTAAGATTTTGAGATTATTGATGTTGCTAGCTTTTAGCGTTTTCTAGAAAAGAATTTGTGTTGTAATTCCATTATTAATATTGCAGAAGGGTATATTAGACTATGGTCTCATAGTTTTTTCATATTTTGATTTTTCACGTAAGAATTTATATCTCTTATAATTGATTTATTACTTTAGATTTTTTTAGTTTATTTTTTGCTTATCAATTTGTGGTATACATCGCATTTTAATCACACAAAAAAGGAAAGATTTTATTTCCAATTAGTTTGCAGCTGATTGTATGAGTTCCTTTCCCAATAAAACAAAATAAGTTAGTTAAGTTGGTTTTATGATTAGTTAATTTCTTAAGCATTATATTAAATTATCCTATTTCACATGCATGGCAATTAGGAGCATTATGGTCAACTTCTCATATCATCTTCATTTGTATCTCAGTTTATCAATTAGATATAAAATTTGTATTAGTAGTTTAATTTTTGTATTAATAAATGTATCATCAACTTCAAAAAATTTTATGTTATTAATTTTTCTTTCCATTTAAGATTTCTATTTTAGTTCAAATTCTAATCATCTTCTTTCATTATAGGTCGTAAAAAGATAATGCTAACAGTTTCATCCACAAGTTTTGTTTCTATAAATTTTCACTTCAAAAAACACAAAAACAAAATTTATGATTAAAAATTGAATTTTTGCTACCGCCAATGACTATCAAGAAACTCCTTTGAGGTATGTTCAAATTATCTTGCTGAGTTATTATTATTTTTTTCTTGATTTTCTCAGGATAAATGATAGTTATTGTCAGTCAATTTATCATTAAAATATATCGAACTTTAAATATTTTGTTCTTATTTAATAGTTTGGTATCAAGAAGACAAGAACCATATGATATTAGATAAGGAAAAAAGTATACAATAGAGAGCTTGGAGTTTTGTTTATATATACTACTTAATTGTGAAAACAACTGCATATTTGTATTATTGAAGCATAATATTGAACTTACTTCCTTTAATTTCTGTGAAAACAACTGCATATTTGTATTATTGAAGCATAATATTGAACTTACTTCCTTTAATTTCTTTTCAAAGTGAATTTACATCACTAGGCGTCTCATTGCGATTAATAAATGTACATTTATGATCAATATTTCGTTATAAGGAGGGTACATTTTCGTCGCCTTCTTATTGCTATTCTGATCAACTATCACTGCTCATCAAAACCTATCTTAAGAAAACTTTAATATTCAAATATTATGGAGGGATCTAAGTAGAAAAAAATAAAGAATTATAAATGATTTAATTGATTGATTGCGCAAATTGAGTTTCTATTTGAAACTTTTAAAAAATAGCAAGGACTTCGCTGTAATTTTATTATTTAAATGGCCGGGAGTGCACAAATATGGGTGGATTATTAGTATTGATCACCATCAAATCGGCATTCGAAGGGCCCAAAAACACTTTCCGAAGCCCAACAAGATAAAACAAAGGACTAGGTTGAGCGGGTCAATTCATAAAAATTTTGGCCACCCACGAATCACTTGCGGCATAAGTACTACTGACTGATTCAACATTGATCAGCTCATTAAACATGCATATATGTAAATGCAGCGAAAATGCAAGCAATTGTTTGTTCTTCAAGATCCGTGTCATTGATTAATTTAGTAGAAGCTAGACCGGATGGACGTGATTGACCTGCTCTATTCAACCTTCAAACCGCGGCCTAAAAGTCAACACAAAACAAAACCTCATACTTATAAATATCTTATACACAAACTAATTAAATCTCATTCTTATACTGTCACAACTCTCCAAAGCCCTCTAAAAATCTTTCCCAAAATGGGTTTTAATCAAAGCAAAAAGTTCTCCAAAATCATGTTCATTTTTTGCACCATTCTTCTGTGTCTGTCATTTTGTCTTCAAGCATCAGCAATGAGGCCCCTAGACGAAGAGCAATGGCTGCAAAAAAATCCGATAAAAATTCAATCGCTTCGAAAGGGTCCTGTGCCTAGTCGCGGCGGCAATCCATGCACGTACATACCTGGCCGCGGTCGCGGCCGCTGCACATTAACCCAAAGGAACTTTGCAGCTACAGCATCAACTCATGCAACACAGCCAGCTTTTCCTGATATCGTCGAGAAATTTGCTGCTGCTTCTACTGATGATGATTATAATAACAAGACTCATAAGCATGATTCTAGCTCTTGATCATTACGTGGGAATTTTTTTTTGTTTATTTATTTATTTATTTGAAGTGTAAATAGCTGCAATAATGTCAGCTACTACCAAAGATTATGACAAATTGTAATTTGGCGCCATTTTTTTTCATTAGTAAATTGATTAATGGATTCTTTGGTTTAATTATTAGACCGATTCTAATGGCTGTATGAAGGTTGGCTGACTCAGTAAGATTGTCAAATTAAGAATCCAAATATTGACCATGCGGCAAAGTTACAATAAAGCGTTGATGGGTGTTCTCATGCGTACATATTTTTTTAATCATTTTTGGGTACTCGTGACGAGCAAAATTGTTGAGGGAAAAAGGTATTGATGGTCGTTCGTTCTCTCATTCAAATTTGTTTAATCATTTTTGAGCGCTCGTGACAAAATGTCAAAGTTACTTTCTGCCGCTAGTAACTCGTTACTTTACTTAATTGTAAATTCATTTATAATAGAAAAGTTAAAAAGAAGATGAGTTAAAGTACAAAGTAAAATATAAAATTTTCCATGAGATTTTTAATGTTTTTATTATTTCCTTATACAATATTTTACATGCTGTTTAAGACGAAAATTAGATACATGAGTATCCAGATTAGCCAAACAGATCTAATAAGAAAGTTAATTAATCTATCATAGATCCACAAAATGTTTGGGCCCGCTCCGAATTTATTTATTGAAGTTTGAAAATATTTGCTCTCTTGGGGTTCCCAGACTTTCCATTTGAAAAAGTTTGGTCTGGGACTTGTGCAAGATCTTGTACAATCTTAGAGACAAGTTACCAGCCATTTTAAATGCTTACATTTTCTTTCAAATTTAGATCAATTAAGCTAAAAAATAGAGTGATATAAATTTCTTGAAAGTTTCTTCTAATATCTCACAAACTTATTATAACTAATATGTAGCTAAATTTCATTTCAGTAGGGTCTTAATAAACCATATATAGGTAGGAAATGTACTATGAAAAAATATGGTAAATGAGAGTGATGAAAAAGAAAAAGTCAAAATATATTGTTTTGATTCATGAGAAAATTTAATTCTACTAACATGCTGTGGTTCTGTATGATTTCGGTGCAATCGTATTTGTTCTACATAGCAAATGCATGGATTGGCACATATAATGCTTGGATTGGTACATAAATTAATTTCATACTTCACACTTCGTTGTTATTTATTTATTTAGTTATATTTTCATTATCAATATCATTGACAATCTGTGATTGTTAATTCAAGTGTGTCTAAAATATTAAGAAAAAAAAACTTACAATTTATAGCAACTAAGATTATATAATTTGCCAACACTTCAATGCTTGAACAAATAACCAGTTGGAATAGTAACCAAATTCATAGGTCAGTCTACACTCTAACAGACTGCAATCACAAAACAGCTGACCAAGGTTTTAGTTCATTTTTAAAACTTTTGGAACTTGCCTTAATATTCAAAAAACACTTGAGTTATAAAGTGTAACTCTTAATTAAGTCAATATAAGTTATATATAGCATAACTTAACTTGACCTTTTAATTTAAGAAAAATTAGATAAATAATATTTAGATGAATTATTTACACTGTAAAAATTACTCTGAACACTCATATTTTAATAAAATCATTTATTCCTTAAATTCTCTTAAATCAGGCTAGCTTGCACCAATCACCTAATTATGGATACTACATTCCATAAATGTAAAAATAATAGTTTGTCTATTTAAGGTTCCGTTACACTTGACTTAAACCGTTTTTTTTTTTTTTTGCATCAATCACATCCAACTGATAACATTTAACATCCGCATTTTGTTGTAGGTATCTGCTTAAGAGAAAAGTACAACCGATAATATTATTGATCCTCCTATATTATTAAAAGATAATGAAAAATTTATCAAACATTAAAATTAATTTTTAACTTCTCAAAATTACCTTTCAACCTCCCAACAGTAATTTCAAACGGTTTGAGAAGAAATTTAAGATTAATAAGGTACAAATGATAGTTTTTAAATAAATAATAGAAATTTATTTTAGCTTAATTCTATTTAAAATATCTACAAAAGCAAAAAACAAACAAGTAAACAAGTTGTTAATAAGTTGCTTCACATTCAACGATTAATTAGTTTCTTAGGCATTACTTGTTTAAATTATCCCACGAATTTCAGGCGCATGGCAGCTGTTTGACGGTCAATTTCCTATCTTTTTCCATATTATTATTATTATTACTATTATAATGCGAGTCTCAGCTCAATGGTACAGTTAATTAAGCATCAACTAAATATAAAATTTGTATTAGTAGTTTAATTTTGTATTAATAAACATATGATCAAATTCAAATTTACTCTGTTAATTTTTAATTTCCATTAAAGATATTCTATTTTGATTAATCTGATCATCTTCTTGCATTACAGGTCATAAAAGACTGCAGAATATGAACTCAAACTCAATAGACCGACCTGTCATTTTGAGGAAATATGTACATATGAATTGTCATTTGTGGCGTCGCCGAAGCCAAACCGACATTGGTGTTAATGTCATCCAAAGCCATTACGTTAGTCACGTGCATAACGCATGATTTTCAGATTAAAACGACATGCTGTTGCTGTCTTTTTGATGTTACTTAAAACCACACACAGTAGTCACGCACACATGGTAGGTATGGCCGTTATTTTTGGCGGGAACCAGCTGAAGGCTAACAAACCCAGAAACAGCCTATATAATGGTTTAATTCTGGTGTGTTCTTTTCAGATCTAATGGAGAAAATTGAGAGCAAGAGAGAGGGAGAGGAAGTTAGTTGCTTGTATTCTCTATGTACATCTCGTGTTCCCTAAAACTCTTGAATTTGATATAGTGAAAGCTTGAGGTTTGTTTCCTTTGTGGACGTAGGCACCATAAACCGGTGCTGAAACACTTAATTCTTGTGTTTTTAACTTTGTTTTGTTGCTGCTCTTGATCAATAAGTGTATGTGGACTTCTTGATTTGATATTCTTATATCTTGAAGATATAGCTAGGTCTTGAGGTGAATCTAATATGATCTATTAAGGATTCAATTCACAATAAAGACAATATTTCAAAATGTAGTATTTTGTCAAAACACAAAAAGTGATTTTATTGCTTTCAGTTTCACCCACAAGTCTTGTTTTCTTAAACTTGCAAGCAAAGTGTCAATATTACACCACTTGACTTTTCTAGAATTAGAGTGGATTATTCACTTTTTACGAATGGAATAACTCGTTTAAACTTGGATCTTAAAAAATCACACAAAATAAATTTTATGATTAAAAATCAAATTTTTATTGCTGCAGAGACTCTCAAGAAACTCCTATGAGGTATGTTCTAGACTTCTAGTGATCTTGCTAAGTTATTATTATTTTGTTTCTTGATTTTTCAGGGTAAATATATCTATTGTCAGTCAATTTATCATTGACATATTCGGAACTTTTATTTATTTATTTTTCTTATTCAACAATTTGGGTATCAAGAACTAGATGAGATTAGATAAAAATAAAGCAAAGGTCATATGCTTTAGAGGTTTTAGTTCTACTATATGTTGAGAAATATTGAAATTCAAACCGTTTAGTATGCCTTATTTTATTTTGTCAGCGATTAAACTAGAATAATTTTAAAATACAACGTAGCAAACTAGCAATTGCGTTCTAACGAGTGAGGAATGTCAGAATCCATGTCAAAATTCCACATTATCTGATTAGAATGGTTACTGGACTATTTATATATATCGCGTCCGTCATCAAACAATATGAAGCCTTTTAAGTGGATTAAGAAGCAAAACCAACAGTTTCGTTACCATGTGGAAGGCGGGGTATTATAAATTAGAAGTGGTTTTAGACTCGGACCTACCTCATGGTGTGAATAGATTGTAACACCCGAGGGTGGGATCAGGGTAGGACGTATCTCATACCATGAATGATGAGTCCCTCTTCAACCAGCACGAGGCTTTTTGGATAAATCAAAAGCAAAACCATAAGGGCCAAATCTGGAGATGGAATTGAGACATGGGTTCGCTGGGAGGAAGAAGAGATGGCCAGATTTGGAAATAATAAGGAGCTACTTGCTCACGTTTCCCTTAATTAATTAGCTACATTTCATTTTCTTTGAAAGTAAAGGATCGATAATGCTTAAAGATTTTCCGAAATCAGGCTAGTTTTAGCTAATCATCTAGTTATGGATACTATATATTCTGCATATGTCAAAATGATAGTCTATTGGCGCTCTATCGGCACTCTATCTCCTTAATATAGATTTTCTATGTCAAATTAAGCCAAAATAATTTTCTTTATATTGATATATTACACTGCTTATAACCCTATAAAACATTGATTTTGCTGTTTATCTTAGTTTAATTTGGGCTTACTTTTTTAATTCACTTAATAATCTTAGGTTACACACACACAATGAATAATAATGTTAATTCTCAAAAATAGCTTTTAATATCTTAAAATCACTTCTCAAATAATCCCAAATGGACTCTTAATTGGAAGAAAGTATAAGATTTTTAATAACATAAAAGTTATTTTCAAAAAATAAATACTATAAATTTAATATGTACTATGATTTATTGCATCAAATGTTCATTATGGATAAAACCTCAACCATTAGAAGAATTTTAAAATCCCAAAGAATCCAATTAATTAATCTAACACACACACACACTATATATATATATATATATATATATATATATATATATATATATATATATATATATATATACATATAAATGTTCTAATTTGAAATTTTAAAGTACGGGAAAGTTTAGAAAAATGCATAAATTGTATAGTTTAAGAACTTTAAGTTTTAAGCCTCTTAAACCTCACGGTTTTAAAGATTTTTCAGACTTTTTCTGCACTTTAGGATCACAGACCAGAAAATTACTATATATATATATATGAGGTGTTGTAAATGTTTGAATGACAAGACAAATTTGCATGAGACAAACTTATCAATTTACTCAACTTATTGAGTTGGTGAGCCCATGCAACGATACTCTATCACGTGGCAAAGTAGGGAGTCTCAAAATAGGACCACTAGTAGATCCTATTATCGAAAGCACAAATAATAAGGCCCATTATGGATCACATAGTAGTAAAGCACCATTAGATGTACTCACCACCTTAGCATTCATGGAGGCTTTCTCTTGCAATGAGAAGCAACAACTTTTGACTGGACAAAATGTATCACGTACTCTACAAATCCTAAAAGCTTCTTAGAACATAGCCTAGGTCGCGAAGAATAGATCAAACCTAGTCTAAACCAAGAACCAAACCCATCGCTTGGCCAGTCTATAAGAAGTCAACAATTGCGCGACCATGCGCCCAAAGGCACAATACAAGAGTCATTGGCCATACCATCACTGGATGAAACCTATAGGTCGACTCCAAGCAAGCAGCACTTAGTGGATTAATAGATTAACAACACTAGGCAAGCCCATACTCTATTATTGTACGATCCAGCAAGTTTGAGAGGTCAAGACCATGTTTCTAAAAAACAAATAAGTATCAAATTATAAAAATAGTCTCAAGTGGGTCACGACTACTATATTAAATAAATGACTCAAAGTATATCATTCTAAGCATGCATGAAGTGTTAAAGCAAACATTGTCTTAATTGGAATCCATATGAAAAAGATGAATAATGATATATACTTTTAAAATTAGGATAGTAAATTTTAAGTTACGTACTATAAATTGATGACTACCAACTCTTTAAGAAAAAAAATTAAATTTTATACTGCCATTGATGATATTTGATAGGCCAATGAATGAATGACACATTAAGTGCCACACTAATTAGAATACAAACTTTGTATCCAAATTTGTAAACATATCATTACTCTAAAAAAATACTCTTATTTTGAATTTTATTTTTTATGGTCCATGGCTATTCTTGAAGATGAATTAGAAAGAGATAAGATGGATGGTTGAGGAAGAAATTGAAGATCAATAATGAAGTTTCATGCGCCGATGAATAATTGTATAATTAAGAATAATCACCGAAGGGTACTCAACCTACACTGGGTACACCTAATAGTCGAGTTGGTGCACGGGATATCCCATGTCAGAAGTGAAGTGGATAAAGAAATTATCTAGAATATTAACTACATAAAATATCTCCATCGCCCAAAAGAAAATATTTGATTTAGCAGAATCAAATAAGGAATATCTTGCTAGAAAATATAGCAACATGATAGAAGATATGAAGAGAATAGGAGACCACAGCAGTGATGGGATAGGCAATTCAACAAAGAGAGCACCTTAGCTCAATAAAGGCAAATCCATCCAACATTATGTTGATGTTCCTCTCGTAAAGGAGCTTACTTCCCAAAAGCACTTTGAAGAGCTTACTTGTACGATTCATCAAGCTATGAACTCTCTAGTGCATGAACCAATCACTCCTCTCATGGTTCGAAATGCTTCATCAACATGAGCTGAAAAATAAGTCATCTTACACTCAAAGGTACCTGAAGAAAGTAAGCTAAGGAATGGGCTATCGGGTACTTGACTTATGTTTCAATGTGCGAGCTTTAATGAATGTATCTCGGGTACCGTGCAGGCAAAAAGAGCACGTGAGGATGTTTGACACAAGCTAAATGCCGAAAGAGCTTCTAAAATACTAGTGGCATCCTATAGTGCAACCGAGGGACCACTCTTAGTCATGGAAAAAATTAAATGCCTGGAAGCTCAAGTAAAGTTCTTCTTCAAAACGGACAATGCCTCTAGTATTCTAGTACCAGTAGTATACCCCTCACAATTTACCATGGAGATTTGGATAACAGCTTTCCTTGAATACCCCAATATTCGGGTACCACAGGCCCCTCAGAGCCCGTTTTAAACGTATAATACACCCTTTTAAAATTGTGACAAGATGAACTAACCTAAGAACTACATGCGTCAAAAATGGTCGAGCTAAAAATTCTATGTTTTCCTGATTATTTCAATTTTAAGTTTTTTTTTCTATTTTTCATGTTTCTTTTAGTATTTTTACCATTTTTCAAATACTGGATTTGGGCACTATTTGTTTTGGATTTCTTATTTAGATTAAGAGAATTTTATTATAAAATAATATTTTAGATTTGCCGACTTTGATAAATTCACCATATTTAGGGTTATTATACAAAGTGACCCAAAACTCTAGTTTTGTTAATTCATAATTTTTTAATAAAATTTTCATTATTAAGAAACCTAGTTTATTATATCATTGAACCTTTTAACATTTTTTCAACATCAGATGGTATTAGAGCAAGTTCGTTTGTCATCATAGTACAACCACACAATTAAAATAGTAACATTCCCAAGGATTATGATCAAGGGATGTAGGCAAAGACTGTAGAGGTTATCAAATAGATGTTTAGAGAAGTAATCTTGCAAGCCATTAAGGAAGTTTATAACACAATAGTGACAACAACGAAGCGAGCAATTAAGGGTGTTATGCTTTCAATGGACAATAAAAAGGAGAGAGAATAACAACAAACTATTAACTGTAAGGAAATAATTCAAGGAGTCAATCGTGAAAAGCAACTTCAAGATTATCACCATGAAGAAATGCATTAGGGTGCCAATGGCAAAGTAGTTCCTCAAGGTGTGAATCGCGGCGTAGTGTTTTAGAATTTAAAGCTTACGAGACCACAACCAATGCATGTATGTGAGGATTTAGAAAGTGATTTGGAAGAAAATGAATCTGTAAATGATGCAAAAAGACATAAAGATTACAATATTAATATTGAAATTTAAGATTTTTTTGTGTGATGCATGCTAAAGAATTTTTAGATTAATCATCACAAATAGACAATTTTTTCAAGTATATATAGATTTTCCAAGAGAAGCAGATTAAGCCTGTGTTGTTTAAGTTAAAGTGCACAGCATCTACATGGCGTCGGTACATTCAGAGTCGAAAAAGAGTTGTGAGAAAGCCATTAATCAAATTGTGGGCTAGAATGTAGAGGATGATAAAAGAGTATTTCTTACAGCAAATTACCAACAACAATCGTATTTGAAATATCATAACTGCAGGCAAGCAAATCATAGTCTTTTGATTATACAAAAGAATTTTATCATTTACATTAAATGATATAGATCAGTCGAAAAGTATGTTAGGGAATTGAAAGAAGAGCTACAAGATGAGATCGTAAATGTAATATATGACATGGGTATAGTGGTTGCTAAGGCGAAGAAGTTAGAAGAACAGAAGCAGCTTGTTGTTTCTAAAACTCAACAATGACAACTCATTAGTTTGTAGAAAGATTGAGTAGTGTTAGGTTTGAAAACAAGTAAAAGAGATGAACTTGAAGTAGTCAGATGTAACAAACACTACTGCAACAACTGAGGCAATAACTATCTAGACAACAACAACCACTTTGACAGTAGTAGTACCAATCAAAGATATTGAATAATCCACTTATAACTGTGGGGAACTAGGGCATCAACCAAGTAATTATCTACAAATATAAATTTGGTAGAGGATGAAGTTGATGAGGTAAAGATGAAAGTTGATGAGGATGGGCATGACAAAGAAGCCCTGGAGTTAGAACCAGATGAAGTAGAGATGCTGAATTGTATTTTACAAAAGATTGTATTAGTGTCAAAATTTGAAGAAGATAATTACTGAAATAAGATTTTTAGAATACATGGCACCATTAATAATAAGTCATGCAATGTGATAATTAATAATGGTAGTAGTGTTTAAAGGCATTGGTGGACATGATGGGACATTCAACAAAAAAGCATCCAGCACAACACAGGATAAGATAACAAACAGATAAAAATGCGAGTAACAAAGGTTTATCTTATTCTTTTCTCAATTGAAAAGATTTATAAGAGTGAAGTGGCTGTGCAATATCATAGATATAAATGTGTGCATCTTTTACTAGGAAGACCTAGGTAGTTTGATGTTGATGTAGTATATAAAGAAAGGGATAATATGTATGAGTTTTGGTGGAATAGGAAGAAGTACGTTTGAAGACTTTGATGAATAAGAGGAATTCAAATGCTGTTAAAAAAAAACTTTTTAACGCCATAGTGATTGCAATGGTTGCAAGAAGTTGGAAAAGAAAGAAGAATTTAAGGTGGAGATTATTCCTGATGAATTGTAATCTTTGTTAGCTGAGTTTATTGATATTACACCCTCTGAGCTGCTAGATGACCTGCCACTTTGATGAAATATACAGTGTCATATAAATTTGGTTTCTAATACGAGTTTACTTAACTTGCCCTATTATTATATACGTCTTCACGAGCATGTGATCTTACCAGGATAAGAAATGCAGCAGAAGGTTACAATTCTAATATCCCCTTAATTCTTGAAAATATTGAAATAAAGGAACTCTTTAAATTCTTATTGATTCAGAGAATGCTGTGAACTTAAGGGCTTAAGACTCATTGATCTCACAGAATACCGGGAATTAATTAAACTTAGAAACTCACACAAAACTTTGAAAAATGAAAATATTGTTGAACTCAAATCTGTCTTCAAAGGCCACAAGTAAAAGAAAAAAAATTTTAAACTAAAAAGGAAAACAAGAGTTATAAACCTTAAATAATAAGGAAACTAATCCAAATATGAGAAGGATTCCTAGTATGCATCAATAGGTTAATAAGTTGTTGCAGAAAGAATTCATTCATGAAAGTATGAGTCCATGTGTTGTATTAGCTTTGTTGGTATCAAAAAAGAAGGGGAGTTGGTGTATATGTCTACATAGCAAGTAGATTAACCAGATTATAGTGAAGCATCAATTTCTATTTTCACATTTTGAGATTTACTTGATGAGTTAAATGGTGCTCGAATTTTCTCAAAGATAAACTTGCATAATAGATATCATCATATTAAAATTACACTTGGAGATGCAGCAGAAGAGAACGTTGGAGATGAAAAAAGGTTGTATGAACGGTTTGTGATGTTATTCAGGTTGCTAAATGCTCCGAGTACCTTCATGCACTTAATGAATCAGGTTTTTAGATCATTTTATTGTAATTTTGTTGTGGTAAATTCTGATATTGTTTTGATTTATTTTATTGATTTGATAACACATCTATAGCATAAAAGAATGGTTATGGAATTATTGTAGAAGAACAAACTTTACATTAATCTGAAGAAGTATACCTTTCTATAAAGTAATGTAGGGTTTTAGGGTTTTATAGTTGGTGCAGATGGGATTCAAGCTACTAAGTCGAAGATACAAGCCATTAGAGAATAGGATATGCCCAAGACTATGAGTGAAATTAGATGTTTTCATGGGCTGCTAATGATTTATAGGAGATTTAATTGTAATTTTAGTAAATATAGGCGCACGTATTACAGAATGTTTGAAAAAAGAGAAGTTCAAATAGGGAAAAGAGCAAAAGGTGAGCTTTTCTTTATTAAAGGAAAAGTTGTCTTTCACTCTTATGTTAGTCTTGCCAAATTTTGAAAAGCTGTTTAAGGTCGAATATGATACTTCTAGTAAAGGCAATGAGGCTATTCTTTCTCAAAAAGAGACAACCAATTGAGTATATAAGTGAGGAGTTAAATAAAGTGCAACAAAAGTGGTCTACTTTGACTAGTAGTTTTATACAATCCTTAGAGTATTGAAGTCATAGGAGCATTATTTGATTCAAAAGGAGTTTATACTTTATAGTGATCATCAAGAATTGCATTACATTAACGACCAACAAAATCTAAGCAAAATGCATGCAAGATGGGTAAGTTGTATGCAGAAGTTTACTTTTGTTCTAAAGCACAAATCTGAGTAACAGAATTAGGCAACGGATGCTCTAAGTAGGCGTACTAGTGGACAATAAAGTTACTGGTTTCAAATGCCTAAAAAAATTGTATGATAGGGATGAAGACTTTGGGAATATTTAGGATCGATATGTCAACCATCAAAATATAGAGGATTTCTTCATTCAAGATAGGTACTTGTTTAACGCTAATCAGTTATTTATGGCTCAAAGTTCTATAAAGAAGCAGATTATCCATTAATTAACCAAGATAAGGCCAACGTAATTATGGAAGAATGTTGTTATTGGTGATAACTGAATAGAGATGTGCACAAGATTATGCAGAGATTTGTCAAGAAAGTAACCACCATGCACAAACACATGGGGTTATACATGCTATTACATGTTCCGCAGAATATTTGGTCAGATTTATTCATAGATTTTGTATTAAGGTTGCCTAATACAAGGACTAGTCGAGACTCTGTATTGATTGTTGTTGATAGGTTTTTTAAGATAGTACATTTTATTACTTGTAAGTAGACTAAAGATGCTGTTTCAGCTGCGCATTTGTTCTTTCAAGAGGTGGTGCATTTGCATAGTATTCCAAAGATTGTTATTTCTATTAGGGATGTGAAGTTTATGAATAAGTTTTGGCATTATCTTCAAGATTAGTGCGATGCACAATTACAATTTAATAATGCTTTTCATCTTAAAAAAGATGGTCAAACTAAACTAAGTAGCTGTATTTCGCTAGGTCGAGTTTACTTACAGTAGTATGGTGAACCAATCTATTGACAAGACCCCTTTTGAAATTGTCTACAGTAGTTCTTCGTGCTATACTTATGATCTAGCTATTATGCCGATAGTAGTTAGACATATGAGATCACTTGGAGGAAGCAAAGTAGTGGATAACATGGCAGAAAAGTTTTTACAGATTCATGCTAAAGTGTGAGCTCACTTGGAGGTTGTCAACCTTAGTAAAAGATTGATGCAGACAAGCATCAATGCAAAAAAATGTTTCAGGATGGTTATTTAGTGATGGTGCACTTAAAGCATAGTTGTTTTCCAAATATTTATGCAAAGTTAGAGAAACGGAAATTTAGTCCATTTCAAGTGGCAAGGAAAATTAATGATAATGCTTATGTGCTCTAACTACTGGAGAATTGGAATACTTCTCACACTTTCAATATGGTTGATTTGTTTCAATACTATTCGGATATTGAGAAGTTGTATGAGCCTAACTCAAGGATGAGTTCTTGTCTAAGTGAGGGACATTAATGTAGGATGGTTGCATAGGACAAGGTAACTGCTAGAGGTCATAACTTGGTCTATAGGTATCTTTTTTAGGCATATAATATACCTTTTGAAGCTTGAAATGATATGAACCAAATCAAGAACTGATAGTGTCATTCTACTTTGTGATCAAGCCAAAAATTCTATTCTTTTCTTGGTCATTTTTAGTTTTAAGATATTTTTATATTTTTCCCCTTTCTTTTAGGATGTTTATTTGTCTTTTATATATTGGATTTGGCCACCTTTTTTTTTTATTTCTTATTTAGATTAGGAGAATTTTATTATAAAATAATATTTCAAATTTGCTTATTTTGGTAAATTCATGATATTTAAGGTTATTATATAAAGGGGCCCAAAACCTTAATTTGGTTAATTCAAACTTTTCAATAAAACTTTCATTATTCAGAAACATAATTTTTTCTATCAGTCAACCTTTTAATGTTTCTGCATTGGTATTAAGCATTAATTCAATATATACGAAATTTGTATTAGTAGTTTAATTTTGTATTAATAATCATATAATCAACTTAAAAGAATTTAAGTTATTAATTTTTTCTTTCCATCAAAGGTCTTGTATTTTGATTCAAATTTTGACCATCTTCTTGCATTATCGGTAAAAGGAGAATGCTTCAAAGCATAGAATTTTATCCAAGCAAAAAAGGTGTTTTTGCTTCCAGTGTTAACCACAATCTTGTTTTCTTAAATTTTCACTTCACAAATCATAAAAATAAAATTTATGATTAAAAATCAAGTTTTTGCTACTGCGGTGACTCTTAAGAAACTCGTTTGAAGTACGTTCTTATGATCCTTACTGAGTTATTATTATTTTGTTCCTTATTTTTTAGAGTAAATATAGTTGTTAGTCAATTTCTCATTGACATACTTGGAACTTTTAAGAACTAGATGTGACCAAATAGAAAAAAATAATAAATAAAACAAGGGTCATATGCTTTTGAGGTTTTAGTTCCACTAGATGAATAAATATTTGATATTGATCTGGAGCTACTACATAGAGATCAAAATCCCTTCTATAGTGAAGAAAGTACCCTTAAGTCATTGGATTCAGCTTATTTGAATCCAACGGTTGGGGTTTTAAATTTAACAAAATAAAAAAAATGAATAAAAGCCAAAAAAACAAAAGAGGCAACCAATTGAAATTAAAAGAAAAGAAATCATTTTCTCCTTCTCTTTCGATTATAACCACGAAATCATCTTCTCTTTCTCTTTGGATAATAAAACAAAAACCTCTTTTCTTTCCTTCTCGATTCGTCACACTCTACCTCGCTCTTGCTCTTGCTCACTCTCCAGCTCCTGCTCCCGCTTCTGCTCATGCTCTCACTCTCGCTCTCGCTCTCATTGTCGCTCTTACTTTTGGCCTAACTCACACTCATGTTTTACCTTGCTCTCACTCTCACTCTCACTATTGCTCCCGGCTTTCACTTTTGCTCTTCTCATCAAGGTTACTCAACTTTAAACTTAACCTTATAATTATTGAAGTTATTAGATTTGTAAATTGTTATATTTAGAGAAAACAACTTGTTAATGCTATAGTGTAGAAATATAATGCGCACACAATATTGATGAAATGCCACAAAGAATTATTTGGTTTTTTCTTTTAAGATTCTAGGTTGCCTTTTGTTTTGTTTAACAAAATGTTGCACCTGTGTTTTTCTATTTTTTATAATAATTTTATAATGAACAAAAACTAGATTTGGTTGTTTGAGTGTGGTAATTTTGTGTGATTGGATAGTGTATACATTCATTTAGTGCGATAGATATCATGTGTGCCTTCGATAGGCACCTGTGGCACTGAACACAACTACAATAGGCAGTAATTATGTTCTTTATTAACTGTTTTCTTGTAGCTTTTACAAAAAGACATGGAATCTGTTGATGGTAAGAGAAAAAAATCGAAAGAAAAATCAATATGACAGGAAAAGCAAGAAATAGATAAAAAAAGTATGAGTATACTATTTGAAAGTATAAATTATATGCATTTATGTGCCCATTATATGTAAAGGTTTAATTTTTTTATTTATATAACTTTAAATATTGAATACAGGAAGGGAGAAGTAAAACGACTAAGGTTATTAAGGGAAAAAGGTGGTTGAAACTATATGTAATCTAACTATAACCTTCTAAATATTTCATTTTCTCTTACCTAAAACAATATGCCATTGAAAACACACACACACACAAACACAAACACAAACAAATAAATATATATATATATATATATATATATATATATATATATATATATATATATATATATATATATATATATATATATATATATATGTATATATTATATATATATATATATATATATATATTATCATTATTGCAAATTAAGGCTGATATTGCACAAAATTGGAAGAAACTAACCACTGAGGAGAGCTATCAAAAGATCCTTAGTAATGTGAATAAGATCTCTATCTTAATTATTGGTGAAAATAGTGGTGCAAGTAAAAATATTAAAAAGTTTGGTGAGGACAAGGCTGATGGTGGTAACCTTCTATCTCGATGTCATGTAGTTTTTTTCCTAAAGGTGGTTTCATCGTTCTCAATTGATCAACAAGCAATAGTAAAAGAAATCAGCTTTTGAAGTATACTCAATCCAAAATGTGGGTGTCTAAGAAAAGAGTTATGTGCAACATTAGTTGAAGAATATGATATAGCTAAGTAAAGCATAATTCTGCATGGGAAAAAATACAATTTAAACCCTACAACTTTTGCAACCATAATGGGAGTTAGAGATAGAGGCACACATGTAAACTTAAATGACAAAGCTATTGATATGACTTATTTGCGTGCTATAAATAACAGTAGTTCTGAAGGAATTCATATAGCGAAGGTGAATAAAAGGTTAATGAGCAGTATAAGTTTTGATGATGAATTTAAGATAACTTTTAGTCTTTTTGTGTTAAGAACCATATTATGTCCCATAAGTGCAACGTATATTAATCCATTGTATCTTTGTGTACTGAAAGGTACCAACTCCATTAGAGAAAAAATTTGGTCTAGTTGGTGCTTTACATTTTTGTGGGAAGTGTGCAAAAGTTTAAAGAAAATAAAATGTGATTTGTTAGTGGCTGCGCTCTTTTCTTAAAGGTATGTTTAATAAAACAAAATGTAACTGTAATATTATGCTTTACCTTATTCTTATTTTGTCATGGATGCATAGTTGTTCAACTTTTCTTCTGTTGTATATGATTGACCTTCTATTGATAGAACAATGTGTCTTATCAATGTATGGAATAATGATGAGATTCAATGATTCTTGAAATGGCAAAAAAAAAAGTTGATGGCATTAAAAGCAATAAGGTATAAAATACTACACACACATACACAAAAAAAAAATAGATTACCTATTATTTTAATGAAACCAATGTACTATATTTTGTATTAAATTATTATTATTTTATGAATTATTTTAGGTTTTAATGTGTGACTCTGATTGTCTTCATCAACCTCAATAGACATAACCTCTTGGCCGACGTAATGTTAATAATGATGCTTTTCAACTACTAATGGAAAGGTTTAAGGCATTCTTGTACCAAAACAAAGAGTCATTCCAAACCTTTGAATTGAAATTGGAAAAATAGAGAAATTGTTTGGTGAATTGACATCAAATTATCATGGAGGATTAACGAAACAACCATTTGCTCTTGATCCACCTTCAAATTTTAAAAGTCCAAACTTGACATCTCCTTATGGAAAAACAATGTCAAAAGCTGAAGGAAAAATGATTTTGACCAATGCTGATGACTTTGTTGATCTTAGAATGAAAACAAGTTTATGAGCCTTCGATGCCATGTTGGGTCATATTGGGACTGCTGCACAATATTGATGGAGGCCATGTTCCTGACTTAACACTAATACCTCAAGAGGAAAGAGAGGTTTGTTTATGGAATATTTTGTTATAATTTGATTTTAATGATAATGATTTAATTTTGAGCTTGAACTTTTATAGATTTTTCCGAACCAATTGACAGTAAGCAAGAGTTCCAAACCTCCACCAATATAAGTGTATCAGTAACATAACCAATAAAGAACAAAAGGCCTGGACAATACCAACTTTCTTCTTATGATAAAGTGTCTCAAGAGTAAAGGCTAAGTTTAAAGCTGACATTTTCCATTTAAACAACACTTTTTTCTCTTGACTAATTAAAACTCATTCATTATACATTTGACAGAGATGGTAATAGAATGTACTTTTGGTTTATATGGATTTGTATTTTTTTTCCCCTGTACATATGCTTTAATTACGTAACACTTTATTGCTTGTTTGTGCTTTCAATGAAATTATTGTCTCTACTATTGATCAATTTATCTCTAGGAATAATTTCATGAGCCTTTTGCCTAACACAGCTCTAAATAAAGAGGTATGTGGTGTATTGTCCCTAACTTTATGTACTATATGTTTGGATGTCTTATTGTTGTGCAATATTAAACTGTCATTTATTGACCATTGTTATAGATTCTTACCACCATAGCATATCACCTCACACTTTGTGAATAGGCTAAACTTGAGGATGAACCAATAAACTGGTATTTACTGACACTATATGCAATAAGTATCTAGTACAATTGTTTTTATGTTAATTGAAGTTCGAGTTTGTCTATTGTAATTTTTCAAACATTGCTACCTACAACAAGGCTTTTTCAATGACTTATTCACTGACATCTCACTTGTGTACTAATTGTTCTTTTATAGCAATTAGCACTTACCATTGTAGCTAACCTGGATGGTTTTACAAGCCGCTAGTGTTGGAAAACCTTTTATGCCAGACTTTCAAAGGTACCGAAAGGTTACTTTTTAAACTTGTAACTAATTGATTGTTTACATTGCTGTAAAACATCTTCTATGAGAAAAATACTATTTTTTTTTTGGATTTATGTTCCAATTAATGATGGTGCCTTTTACTTGTTTCTGTTCATCATGAATGTGAAAGAAGGATATGACGAGATTTAGAATCCCCTTCCTGATAGTCAAAGTAATAAAAAATACTAGCCACAAGCTGAACGCTTAGTATGTCACATCTATATATGCTTTTCTTCAATTTCTTGTATATATTTATTTACCAAATTTGCCATTTTGTTCAGTTACATACTCTTGATTCCATATTTAATTCTAAATTACCTCCAAATGCAAATCCACCAACAAGGTTCATTTGGTATCTTATCCAGTCTGGTAAGAGAGTTCCGAAACAACCAAATGGGTTTGATTGTGGAATTTATGTCATCAAATTCATGGAGACTCCAAAGCTTATTCCCAACAAGTATTATATGGTAAAAATTAAAATTTTGAAATTTTAATATTAACTTATTGTCACATCATCTTTTTGGTCGAGCAACAGAACTTGTTATAATATATTTTTCTTTTGTAGTATAATTCTCAAGATGTTCATAGTGGACTAGTTGTTCAACTTGTAGACTCTGCTTTCAATGTAGCACAAGCCCGATTGCTCAGTCAAGCAAATATAACATTTGAGGAATATGCTGCCCAGGCAAAGGCTACAGCCTCTAAGCAAAAGCTAAACATATATAAACCAAGTATAAAAGCTCAAGGGACAAGCCAAAAAAAAAATCCAAAAAAAATGTGTGCATAAATGATAGATCTTATTGATGGGATATGTGTGAAATTCCACATATTGTGCAAAATGCATGGTTAGCATTTTATACAATGATTTTTGGTAGTATACATTATCGATAGCTAACCACAAACGTTGTTGTTTCAGTTATATTGTGATAATTTTTTGTTATAAATATTGTGAGAAAACAAATTAGCTTATATGTATTTTTTTATAGATTAAGTGTTATGGTTGATGGTGCCTTTATGAAAATAGGTATATTTCAAGTTTTATGGACTAAATTAAAAAGTTTTGAAAACGTTGAAATTTATAACTGTTGTTTTAAATTCTAAAACTGGACTTATTTGCAAACGGTTAATTGATAAATAACGGTAAATCATTTATTAGAAAATGATTAACCTATAAATTTCAGAAAGCAATTTAACTGAAAATAGTGAACCATCTAGCACAAATGGTTAGCCAATTATTCATTCTAGGTTTCTGAAATTAAATGGAAAACTGTTTTTTCAACCACAAACAATGAGCCAACTTTGAGCAAGTTAGTTACAGGAATTAATCAGCAAACTAGTTCATAAATTGGTAAACTGACTACTTAAAACACTTAGGACAATAGGTTTAGGATTACCTCAACTTGTAAAGGTTGATTGATACCTTGAAAGTTAATTGTAAATCTTATAGCCTTGGGTTGTAAAGGCTTGAATAGTAAAATCCTCAAGCTTCTCAAGCTTAGTGAGCTTAAAGGTGTGGAGTAAGCAGAGTTTGCCAAACCATGTAAAAATATCATGTTTGCTCCCTCTTACTTTATCTCTTAAATTTTATTTAGTGTTAAAATTATTGTTATTAATTTTATTAAGGCATTGTTTTGAATTGTTGTGGGATTTTATTTGTTTAAGCTTTTAAAACCCAATTCACCCTCCTTTTGGGTTGCATAGCTAATATTTCATAAATTTCATATCATGAGTGAGTTTTTGTGTAACACACTAACAAAAATTCAATTAAAGCATGGTTCTGGTAAAATCAAGTACAAATAATGTTTTTCTTCCGATCAATGAAATGAATTGTCACGAGGCCACCGATGAGGGTACATGTTAAGATATGAAAGAAATGTAAAGGCATTCCCTTCCAGTGATGGTGACATTGATTAATTATTCCAGAAATAATCATTGGATTCTCAGAACGCTTACGAAATACTCCCACGTTCATTTTGGATTTCAAGTTCATATGATACTTCACTATTGTCAAATGGAAATTGTTCACTTGAGCGAGCTAACTTAGAACTACCACCACTATCATTGTTATTAACATTGGCTTCACTACTCCTACAAATAATCATTCATGAGCCAAATGAAATTTGGTTGGCATAAATTATGAAACAATAAACAACGAACATAAAAATAAGAAGGTTACCTATTGTCGTTAATGTTAGTACAGTAGCTTCTTATTGTATGACCAGGCTCCCTACAAACTCCACACTTCGTATAGTTTCTTGTACTTTTTTGTTCTTGTTGTAGCACCTTTTGTCCTCACTACAATTGGATCCTGGATCACGATATCTTTGAATTTTTTTGTTGAACATATGCAGGATGTCGATTGTCAATTCTTTCTCTTCCAAGGAGTTGTTGAAATTTTAATGTCATTTGATTAATCTCAACTAAATCCTCTTTATACAAGTGCTCATTTTTTGCCGCATAAAAGCACATTTTAATATTAACGATAGATAAAGCACTAAATCTAGCAACATCAAAAACCTCACTATCAACTTCTGGTAATGTTAAGCTGCACAATGTATAATTCTTGGCCATTTTGTCCATCAATGAAGAACCATATTATCAGGAATTTTTACAAATTGTTCCACTTTCATGACATGAAACATGTGTCGACATAGGATTCTAGCAGAATCCATTATTTGACACGAACAATCTATTTTATTTTTCTATTTATTATAAACCATTGTCCACTTCAAGTCAAAATTCCTAAACTGTGTGAATGTGTAATAGTGAATATTAGTGCAATTCAAGCTTTCAAATTGAATTAAAGTGGCTTCTTGGCAAATTTCTTCCCAAATCCATGAGAATACCCTAATTGGAAAAATATTTGTAGCATGCTTCTCCAGGCTGTAAAAGTTTATAGTCAACACAAGAGTGTTATATTTAGTTTTGAACTCATCCTCTATTTCCGTGGCGCAAATGCTATGGAGTGCACGGTCAATTTGTAGAACAAATTCATATAATTTTAACCTGTATTAGAGAAAACGATTGAGATAAGAATTCGTACTCTCATACCATTGAGTGCTTTGCATACCAGTAAAACAAAGTCCCCTTAAGATATATTTCAGCCCATTTGTGTCGCTTTGCATACTATTTTTTTACCCAAGCAATATCGTGCAACATGAACTCATCAAGTAAAGCAAACCATTGTTAATGAAATTCATCTTTACTCATGCCTGTCACCATAAGATCACAAAATTTACAAGTGAAGTCTTCATTTTTAATATTTGCTTGTGCATTCCTCTTTAAATGCCAACAATAAAGGCATTGAGTAGATCCAACAAAAACTGTTTTAATTACCTTTAACATTGCTTTGTCACCATTAGTAATTATGGCCTTTGGCTTTTACTTACCCGTGCCAAATAAAAAAGTTTGGAGTAGCCATGTGTATAATTCAACTGTCTCATCTCGCAAAGCGGGATGAATCCAAACAATATGGTCTTACAATGATGGTTGATGCCAATAAGGGTTACAAATGGCTTTTAACATGCATTAGTTTTATATGTCACATCAAATGCCAAAACATCATCGAAGAATTCATAATCATACAGTGCCATATAATAAGTCTAAAATAAGTTCCTTAGCCTATTATTATCATCTAATGTGCACAAATACCAAAACATCACCTAGGATCATTATTAGATTTTGCCGTGAAATATGCTAAATTATTGCAAAATCAATATCATCAAATTCGACACGTCTAGCTCCAGCTAATCTATTTTGTAAATTCGTATATTTGAACATGAGATTTTTTGAACTCCCAACTTGATCACCCATATAATCCACAACTTGGCAAGTCTTCACGCCCATATACCTCAATGCCTTAGCTTAAGGAATATCTCCTTCATTAACATGACGATGTGAACGAAGGAGATGTACTTCGTTTGGAGAAGTCAATGGATGATTATGCTCAACTTTAAATTTTGTCATAATATACCTGCCACTACAATTGTCATAATTCACTCAAAATGATGTTTTACATTCTGTAAGCGTTATTAGCAGCCATTTTAACACTTTATTATTATTTTCCAAATATCTTTTAGCCCTATATCCTTCTAAATTACAAACCTACTGACAGATTATAGTTCGTCCTGACTTCGCACAAAAAAGCTCATTTTTTCTAACACTAAAACCAACCATTCTTGAATAATTCATGCACCATGCATTTGCATCCTCTATTGAATCGAACTGAGAACCAAGTACATTTGATAGATGTAACTCAACGGCGTTAGATGGAATACTCATATATAAATCCTATAAAATAATAGCATAAAATATAGATATAAAAATCAGATATAATGACAATGAATATATTACTAAAGAGTCATCTAACACCACACATCTTTCATATTTTTTAAAAAAATTAATGCACTATCTCGTTTAAGGTGAACGAAATCTAAATAATAAATTTTCATCATTCAAAATGCCCATGGAAATCTACTTTACATGACAAAAAAATAAAAATAGAACTCAAGTGTAAAGAAAAGAATAAGTATTTTACTCTAAAATAATTACCACAGGAACAACACTAGAATCTTTCACTAACTTTCAGTTGCACTTGCAATAGCAGCCAAGGCAAAACAAAAGCTTGGTCCAAGGTGAATAAGTTATGATGCGAAGGTAGCATTCATTGAAATAATGATTTTATAATAATTAAAATGCAAAATGAAAAAAAATAAATACCTTAATTCATGAAGGGACAACGGCATTAATTGAAAAAGAGTGAATGAGTTATAAATGCAATAATAAATGTACCATTAGAGTTGGCGAAAACACTTGGGGGTATTTGCATAATAATTACATAAAACATAGAACGATAAACCTAAAACACTTTACTTAAAATATACAACAATGAACATAGAGTATGAGTATTTTTCAACATTAGACATAAAAAATTAAACATAAAACTTTGAACTTAGAATATGAAACTTGAACGTAAACATGAAATAGGGGGGGAAAGAAAAATTTGGAGTATTTGGACAATAATTACATGAAACATAGAACAATAAACATGAAATACTTTACTTAAAATATGCAACAATCAACATAAAATATGAGTAATTTTGTAACATTAAACATAAAACATCAAACATAAAACTCTGAACTTGCAATATGAAATTTGAATGTAAACATGAAACAGGGGGAAAAAGAAAAATTTGGGGGTATTTGGATAATTATTACATGAAACATAAAACAATAAACTTGAAACACTTTACCTAAAATATGCAATAAATAAGATAAAATATGAGTACTTTGTAACATTAGACATAAAACATTAAACATGAAAGTCTGAACTTGGAATATGAAACTTGAATGTAAACATGAAATGAGGGAAAAAAAATTAGGGTTATTTGGATAATAATTACATGAAATATAGAACAATCAATATGAAACATTTTACTTAAAATATGCAACAATGAACATAAAATATGAATATTTTTATGAAATTAAACATAAAACACAAAACACGAATTCTGAACTTGCAATGTGAAACTTGAACCTAAACATGAAACGGGGAAAAACAAAAATAAAAATTTGAGGGTATTTAGAATATGCTACATGAAACATAGAACAAATACATGAAACTTTAAATGTTAAATATGAGACAGATTTTATAGAACATGAATTAAACTTTTGTCTTTTTGTGAACTCATTTTATTTTGTTTTTTGTAATATTTATAATAAAAAAATAATTTTTCCATTCTTACTTTACTTGTCTTTTTTTATTATTATTTTAAAAAAATTATTTGTCTTATAAATTTTTTATTTTAATTTATTTAAATTATAATACTAATTAATGTCAATAACTAGTTAGAAAAACCATTTGTTGTTTGTGAGAAAAGTTGTTTGGCTACCAATTGAGCCCCTCTATAATACAGGGACTTTGAGTCCATGTATTGTAGCCTCCCCCTTATTATTGAAATTTAAACTATTTAGTATGCATTATTTTATTTTGTCAGCAATTAAAAGAGAACCCTTTTCAATTTAAGTATAAAGTTATACTAAAAAATTAGAAAGTATGGCTGTTTGTCTCGAATACTTGAATCTTGTTGATTTGCGGATGGAGTTTGTTTGGCCAAGGGGATTTGCAATTATCTCTTATGATGTGCTTGGATTTGGAGGATTGGCCATTACTCTAACATGCGAAACAACACAAGCTATTTTATATTGAGTGAGACTATTAGCACCCCTCAAAGATCCTATTAAAACCCATTTTTCAATTATACAACTCATTTAATATCAAAAATATCTTTTTTCCTAAATGAAGACTATTTTCATTTATGAATTTTTTTAGTTTTTAATAATTTTCTTACTTTTTCATTCTTAATATTTTTATTCCTCTCTTTAATTTTTTTTTATTATTTAATTTTTAAAAAAAAATAAAAAAAAAAGTAAGAAGAACATTATACTTAGAAAATAATAAATATTTTATGGGTTTATTACAATTCTATCCTACCTATAAATTTTGGAATCAGCAAATAGTTTGAGAATCCTTAAAAATTATTTGCAGTGGAATAAAATTTTATTTAATTTATTTTTTAATTATGTTGTATCTTAATTAAGTTATTTTGTTTATTACAAAAATTTTGTTTTGGCTTAGAGGATTACTTCTTAAATTCATATTATTTTAATGATAATAAAAAAAATTTATATTGTGTAAGGAAAATAAAATTGAAGAGAGAAAGAAAATACAAATGGCTTAATTCTATTTATATTTGTCCTTAAATGTAATTGTAATATAATAGGAGTTTCATGGGATTAATGAAGGGGTGTCAATAGTCCAACTCTTTTATATTTGGTTCATCTTGTCGCAATAATTGACACCTATAACTCATGTTATAACCTTTGTAAGGTATCCTGCATCCTCAGGCTTTCCCTCTTTACCAAACTCAGTTTTAATTTATATTACTAAATCTATCCCAAAATTAACCACAACGACCGATTTTAATGAATAGATAAATGCAGGTTTGTGGACAAAATTACCATTTGTGGATAGATTGTCGCAGTACCGGTGCCATGTTAAAGTCGGCATCCCTCTCAATCAAATATGTTTTTGTTTAATCAATCTTCAATTTACTTTAAAATTATTTATCGAAACTCATGACATCAACCCTCCAAAATCCTTTACTTTTAAGAGACACGATAGTTTTGTTGAATTAATCGATTTTAACTTCTCATTGGCATATAAATATTGATTGATTATTTGTAAGATTTAATTG